>KV005169.1:43240-83035 GCA_001598015.1 Dorcoceras hygrometricum
TATCAACCAGCAGATGAAATCAATAATCAGCAGATACACATCAATACTCAGCAGGTACATAAACCAGCAGATGCTTACAAATTCTTGCTGCTGATTTCTTGTGCGTAACAGTAATTAACACGTGGCATTCTCTTATTGATCCATCTATTCGCGCGTTCGTTTTCAGCTGAAATCAACAATAACGCTTCAACTGAATTTCAAAAACTCCACCAGTCGCGAGCTACAGTAACCTGCTGCTGATTTTATCAAATCGCCTCGTCTGGTTACTTTGACTGGTTCTCACACTTCGCGATTTAATCAACACAGTTCTTGAGTCATCCAACATTTCCAGAAGAAATCCGAGCTCATAATCAAGCTTTATTAAATTCTTGAATGTCGAAATTACTCCCCTAATCCACTGCTTAATGATTCTGGGCATTACATATTCCCTACGTAATTCCCTCAAATAATCACGATTAATCCCAAATCAAATCAATTAATCACTAATCTAAATTCTCAATCCTCACAATCACACTCCTTTATATCTGATTTGTTTGTGCATGAGTGTGGGTTGAGTGTTACCCCACTGTGTGATGTCGTATCTGTTTCTACTCCTGCTGGCGTGTGGTTGATGTCCTGTGAAGTGGTTTTGGATCGTGTGATTAGATTCGATGAGAATGTGTTGGTGACAAATCTGCTTTCTTTGGAGATTAGAGACTTTGACAGCATCTTGGGTATGGGTGTTTTGTCTGTTTATAGAGCGACCATTGATTGTTTCCATGGTGTAGTGAGGTTTAGACCTCAATCTGGATAAAAGTGGGATTTCTACGGTGCTGATTCGCGATCGAAGATTCCATTAGTGTCCGTCATGGAGATGCTTAGTCTGTAGTCGTTAGAGAACTCTGGGTTTATGATTTATGCCCTGGATGTTTCCCAAGGATCACGGATGGAGTTGAGTGATGTCCTGATTGCTCGAGAGTTCCCAGATGTGTTTCTGGATGAGATTTCTTGATTCTCTCCACGACGAGATACCCCGTTCATGATCTAGAGTTGGCCGCCATTGTTTTTGAGTTGGAGATTTGGCGTCATTATTTGTATGGTGAGAAATTTGTGGTGTACACAGAACACAAGAGTTTGAAGTACATCTTCACTCAGTCAAATATGAACATGAAGCAACGTCGTTGGATGGAGTTGCTCAAGGATTTTGTCTGTGAGATTCAGTATCAGCCTAGGCGGATGAACTTAGTGTCAGATGCTTTGAGTAGGAACGCCCAGCCTGTGATGTTAACGTCGTTGAGTATATCCAATGTCCATGAGAATTTAGGGACTTCTGGATGGGGTTTTCTGCCAGATGGTCAGTACTTTGTGGTTTCTTCTTTTCAGGTTGAACCATAGATTGTCGCAGACATTAGAGCAGCGCAGAGAACTGACCCGTACATTCATGAGTTGAAGTTAAAGGCCCAGAATTGTCAGTCAGAAGATTTACTGTTGCTTCTGATGGATGTCTGAGATTTCATGGTAGATTGGTTGTTCTGAACCTGATCAATTTAAAAGAAGCTATCTTGAACGAGGCCCATTGCAGTCGTTATATTGTGCATCCGTGAGAAGAAAATGTACCATGCCTTGAAGTCGCACTACTGGTGGGAAGGCATGAGGAATGATAATTCTGGATTTGTAGCCCGATGTTTGAATTGTCAAAAGTTCAAGGCCGAGAGGATGAGACCTGGTGGATTGCTACAGAGTTTAGAAGTGCCTCAATGGAATTGGGAGCATGTGGCTATGGATTTTGTGACTCATTTACCTCGATCTAATAGTGGATGCGATGCGATTTGGGTTTTCATTGACAGGCTTTCGAAGTCAGCCCATTTCATTCCCTATGATATGAGATGTTCCATGAGGAAGATGGCGAGACTGTATATTCATCATGTGGTTAGATTGCATGGAGTGCTGGTTTCGATAGTGTCTGATAGATATCCAAGATTTACTTCCCGATTTTGGAAGAGCTTGCAAGCAGCGATAGGTTCGAGATTGGCTATGATTACAGCTTATCACCCTCAGACTGATGGCCAATATGAGAGAACTATTCAGACTTTAGAGGACATGCTGCGAGCAATTGTAATGGATTTTAGTGGTGGCTGGCAGGATTCTTTATCCCCGGTAGAATTTTCGTATAATAATAGCAACCAAGTGACTATCGGGATGGCCCAATTTTAAGCTTTGTACGGTCGAAAGTGTAGATCACCAATTTGTTGGGAAGAAGTTGGTGAGAGACAACTGTCTACACCTGAGTTTGTGCAGCATATGAAGGATCATGTTGAGCTGATTCGAATGAAGGCTGCATAAGATCGTCAAGCTAGCTATTCTAACAAGAGACATATGTTAGAGTAGATGCCCAACTAGCCAACTTGTGGCGTGTGGGTTTATAAACTATTGTATAAGACAATCTTTATATATGATATTCACATTTATTTATGACATTCTTTACTTTCATTGTGTTGTATGATGATTAACAATTGCGTTGAGTAAAGACCTAGAATGCACTATAGTGTATGTTAGATGTGATAGTGGGTATGACGGCTATCATGAAACACATCTAATAGTCACTGTGTATTCTGAATTAGTTCCTAGTCGATTGGGCCGTCAAAATGAGGATAAGGCCGCCCGACTTGAGACTAGTATCTGCGATGCGAAGTACCATGTTTCATTGGTAGGGAACATTGTGATGTTCTGAGAATACAGATAGATAGTGACCTGGTGATCTATCGAACTACCCTCGTTCGGACTTTCCAAGTGGTTACCATTTGTCGAGTGGATAAGTCCGAGGTCTTGGTTGTACTGATTAGTCCTCACGACTTGAAACGTCATTGAGACTCTACATGATAGGCGTCTCACTTTGACTCGTTTGCCGACTCACTTGGGATCATTATACGGAGGGATTGGGTGAGATCCCGATGAATGTAGGAGTCGATGCATCGTTGTCGAGGATTCACCGCTCGCTGACATGCGTGGATATCCTTTGCTATCTGAGGGGATAATAGTATATAAATCTCTAGCCAGAGTACTAGAAGTGTTTTAGGTAAATGGGTTTACCTAGTTACACTCACGATGTCACTATTCGATCTCCAAGATGTATGCATAGCTATCGGAAATTTAGCGACTCTCGATTTACCAATGGTCGTTGATCTGATCGGGATATATGGATTGAAAGGACCGTACTATATGCTAACCACGACCAACTGGTTCTTGCAGGCACTATCAGTGATACCTAGGGGATCATGGGGCGATGTTGCTAGACGCTCTTACCATGATCCGATGGGCAAGTCCGGAATTGTGATTCCGGAGCCACAATGGTTGTGGGCCCACGGCTAGCTGTATCACTGAACCATTTAGGGTCACAAAAGTACTGGATTCGAGATTCCTGCACGGAAACTAATCTCAATGTGTTGAGCACTTGAGGAGGATTTTGGGGAGTGCGACTTCCTAAAAGTCAACAGGGGTCAAATCGTGATTTCCCGCTATTTAGGGGCAAAACGCTCATTTTGCACTGGGGTTCTGAAAAATGGTTTTTCAGATCATAGTATTCAGTTTTGGAAACTGAGTCGATCGGTCCGATCTGATCGGCGATCGGAGTTATGATGAAGTCACGGTGATAGGGATGAACTGAATGTTCATACGTTGGACCCGGGCCCATTGGGCCGGTCCAAGTTTATCACTAGTCTATTTAATTAGACTTAAGGCCTTAATCATGATATGAGATATGTCAGGCCTCGTGCTCACAACAGATAAACACATGCGGAAGCTATCAAAAAGTGGGTAAAATTTTCGCTTTTAGGCCCGACGTTTTTAAACATATAATTTAAAATAAAGCGATACTTAAAATAAGTTCTCAAATCATAAAACAAGCAATGACAAAGCATACATAATCCATACATGTACCATAACCCCTATGGGTACAACAACAAAGCGCAGGGCATCCCCCTGGCTAACTGATACATATATATATATATGCTATATGCTACTGGGACACTCTAGCCACCTCCCGGGGCACCACCAGCTGGGTTAAACCCACGACCAGCTGTAGAACCTGGGTTTCCTGAAAACAACACAACAAGAAACAAACCAAGCCCCGGAGGGACATGGGGTCAAACCCCAGTACGGAGAGCAACTATAAAAACAGCAATTAACAGCAAGAATAAAATGTAGATGCTATGCATGGAATGCTGGACAACAACCAACTTTTCGAGGAGTTTTTCGTCCGTGCTGATCTCGTCAGGCCTTCTAGTGCAGGCTGACGAAGGATTCTCCCTTCCGGTCGTGTACCTGATTGACGAATCTACAGCCGCCTACGTGAAGAGCCGGTCTTCTTGTAATTCCGATTGGAGCCAGGCGCAAGACTCCAGCAAGGTAACTGACTAAACGCCCTATGAATAGTTCATAGATTGCAGTAGTTTTGAATTGTATTAAACGTTTCTCGGCCAAATTTTATTCTTCCGCTGCCTCGCCGGGAGACGGGATCCGAATCCGCCACGGTTCCGCAACAGCATAGGCCTTTGGAATTTCAGGTTAACGATCGAGTGTTTCTGAAAGTTTCTCCTTTCAAGGGTGTGATGAGATTCAGGTTTAAGGATAAGTTAGATCCTAGATTCGTTGGTCCATTTGAGATTGTAGAAAGGATTGGATCCTTGGCTTATCGATTGCAACTGCCTTCTGATTTAGCAGCGATGCATGATGTGTTTCATGTCTCAATGTTGACGAAAATGAGCCAGATCCGTCCCATGTGCTAAAGCTAATGAAGTTGAGCTAGATTCAACCCTGAGTTATGTTGAATATCCAGTACAGATTCTGGAGAGGAAGGAGAAGAAGTTGAGAAACAAAACTATTCCGTTGGTGATGGTCCAATGGAGCAAGCATGGACGATATGAAGATACCTGGGAAGTTGAAGAAAAGATGAGACAGGAGTGGCCTCATCTGTTTGAGAATACACAGAACAGATCCAGGTATTTTCTAGCTTGCTGATTGGTGTTTTGAGTCGATTTTGGTACTTTGGGTGCGATATTGTTGTTAAGCTCTGAGAAGTTCTAGAGAGTTATGTATTTTGTCTGGTGATTTTCTGGTAGTCCTTCGATTTTGATCTGTAGTTTCCTTTTGATTTTGAGCACGAAATCTCTTAAGGTGGGGAGGATGTGAGTACTATAATTAACTGAATTAATTAATGTTATGATACGAACAGATTAGATGAAACAACCATATTTAATTGTGTAAAATATTCGGGGGAAAATTAGATTGTAATGAGGATTTTGATCGGAGAAGCGTGCCTTGTGAATTATCTGTTGGCGACAATGGCGGATCCGGATCCCGTTTCCCGGGGGCGCAGCGGAAGTTTAAAATTTGCCCCGAAAAACGTTCAATACATCAAAATAATCAATAAAACATGCATAGTATGTTTTATAAAGTGTCACCTTGCTGGCGTCTAGGCGCCTGGCTCCAACCAAATTCACAGGGAATCTGGCTCTTCAAATGTAGGCGGCGGTAGATCCTCCTAATCAGGTCCACGACCGGAAACACTAGTCCTTCGTCAGCCTGCACTACAAGGCCTGACGAATTTGGCACGGACGGAAATCTCCTCGTCACGCTGATCGGAACAAGTCCAATCACGTGATCGCTGGTGGTTGGCGGCAGTGCGGCGGGCGGCGGTGGCGCGCAAGAGGTGGCCGGCGGCCGTGAGGCTTATGGAGAGGAGGGGGAGGCACCTCAAAGCTTGGAGGCTAGGGTTTGGTGTGTTGATGTTGTGATCTAGCCCTAGACCAGGTCTAGTACTTAAAATCATACATGGGCTTGAACCGGCTCAATGGACTTGGGTCAAGCCCAGGTCCATATGAACATTCGGTTCATTTAATTCGCCATGGTTTCATCATAATCCCGATCGACGATCAGATCGGACCGATCGAATCAGTTTCCAAAACTGAATATTATGATGTGAAAACAATTTTTCAGACCACCTAGTCCAAATTTACAGTTTAGCCCCTCAACTATGGGAAATCGCAATTTGACCCCTGTGGACTTTTTGGAAGTCGCACTCCCTAAAATCCTCCTATGCTCAACACATTGAGCTCAGTTTCCGTACGAAAATCGTGAATCTAGTACTTTTGTGACCCTCAATGGTTCAGGGATACAGCTAGCCGTGGGCCCACAACCATTGTGGCTCCGAAATCGCAATTTCGGACTTGCCCAAAGGATCATGGTAAAGCGCCTAGCAACATCACCCCATGATCCCCTAGGTATCACTGATAGTGCCTGCAAGAACCAGTTGGTCGTGGTTAGCATATAGTACGGTCCTTTCAACACATATATCACGATCAGATCAACGACCATTGGTATATCGAGGTATCACTGATAGTGCCTGCAAGTAACCAGTTGGTCGTGGTTAGCATATAGTACGGTCCTTTCAACACATATATCACGATCAGATCAACGACCATTGGTATATCGAGAGTCGCTAGAGATCCGATAACTATGCATACATCTTGGAGATCAAATAGTGACATCACGAGTGTTACTAGGTAAACCCATTTACCTAAAACCCATCCAGTACTCTGGCCAGAGATTTATACACTATTATCTCCTCAGATAGCATAGGATATCCACTCATGAAAGCGAGCGGTGAATCCTTGACAACGAAGCATCGACTCCTACATGCATCGGGACCTCACCCAATCCCGCCACCTAATGAACCCAAGTGAGTCGGTAAATGGGTAAAAGTGAGGTGCCTATCACGTAGAGTCTCAATGACGTTTCGAGTAGTGAGGACTAATCTATACAACCAAGACCTCGGACTTATCCACTCGACAAATGGTAACACTTGGAAAGTCCGAACGAGGGTAGTTCGATAGATCACCAGGTCACTATCCATCTGCATGCTCGGAACATCACAATGTTCCCTACCAATGAAACATGGTACTTCACATCGCAGATGCTAGTCTCAAGCTCGGGCGGCCTTATCCTCATTTTGACGGCCCAATCGACTAGGAACGAGTTCAGAATACACAGTGACTATTAGATGTGTTTCATGACAGCCATCATATCCACTATCACATCTAACATACATTATGGTGCATTCTAGGTCTTTATCCAACACAATTGTTAACATTATAACATAATGAAAATAAAGAATGCCATAAAGAAATGCGTATTTCATAAATAAAGATCGTTATACACAAGAGTCAATAAAACCCACATGCCACAAGTTGGCTAGTTGGGCATCTAATCTAACATTATCGGGTATCCAGTCTAGGAGAACTGGTCAAAGCTGTTTGTGAAATCAGCTTTGGATGCTGGCAGAATTGAGTAGATGAGCCCCGAACAGGAGAGAGAGAGAGTAAGCGCTGGGCAGATATGGTGAATCGGGAGCAGCTGGAGTTCAGATTTGGAGAATACACCACGAGTGAATTAGAGGCATTGCGAGGATTGGTTATGTTCGTGGTATGAGTAGACCGGTTCGTTGTTTTCAGATTTGAGTAAAATCTGGGTGTCCAGATCTGACCCTCGTGTGTATGAGCGGGTTGTCCTACACGGGAAGCGAAACGATGTCGTTTTGGGTCCAGGGTAGACACTGGTTGAGTGTAAGTGATGTGATGTCGTTTGGCGTATACCAGATTTGACACAGGCTGAGTGTAATAGATGCGACGTCGTTTAGTGAGCATCTGATTTGATGAGAGCTGGACTCCGGTGCGACTTCGTTTGGTAGTAGTCATATTTGGTTAGCGTAGAGGAGTCAAATCTGGTTAAAGTGCTCAGATCTAATTTGGTCGATGGCACTGTAGCGTTGACTGGAGAATATATATATAGGTGTTGACCAACACTTAGACGATTTTGAGACCCGATGTTTCCTATCTTCTTCCCCAGAGAGCTCTCGACTTATATCTGTTCTTCAAACCCTTACTGTTCATCGTACCCTATTTCTCTCTATTGTCGTCGACTTACACCTCCTTTTGGAGCAAGGTCGGTGGCTCTGAGCTCGTCTCTTTACTATCTTTTGATTAGTACCATTTTGGAGCCTTGGATTGGCTTGTAGTGGGAATGAGAAGTAGTTGCATTGTCCGTTTTGTTTCACAATTCCAGCCAATATTTCTTCCGTTATTTGGAACGCTGAGATTTGAGGTTGTAGGCAGCATATGTCGGATTTTTTGGTGAATTAGGAGGGCAACAGATCTGAGCTGGTTGTTGGAGCTGTGTTCTGGTGCATGAACAACTGGTTGTGTGCCCCGTGTGATCTGTCTAGGTATTAGCTGCTTAGAGGAAGGTACAGATTGAGCTCGTACTTACAGCCTTGAGATGAACATGATAACATATTAGTATGAGTTTTTACGTGTTGTGTACTATGCTTGAGTTGTGCTGATCTTACCTGCATGTGAATTTACAGCTGATTGATTGTGTTATTTATTATATATTTCATGCTGCTTGATTTGATTATCATTGCATTCACGCATAGCATATTGAGCCTGCATTATTTGAGACAAGAATATCGTTGAGTCGCGATTTGCCGGCTGAGTCGCCGTGCGCAAAAATCCAATGTCGTCACTGAGTCGTGATAGCCAACTGATTCGTTGTGATTTTGATTCTGCTGATTGATTCAGATTTAGTGCATAGCTGAGTCGTTGTGCCTTGCTGACCAATGATTCTTTGGTAGCCCTCATGCATGATACGACATGATATGTTGCATGTGTATCTGATAGCTGTGGTATATTGCTCTTCGTACTAAGGTTTGACCTCGTTTATTTTCCCGCTTTTGGGCTGCTTTGGTCTGTGTTGGCCTTTGCAGGGTCTTCAGGTAATCCAGCTGACTGAGTGGAGCATCAGCTGGTAGATCCCCGTTTTGAGTCCCAGTTATATATTATGTATTGAGATGTTGAGCCGGGAATGCCCTGTGCATATACTGTATTTTGGGGATCTGTATTTGTTATATTACCTGCATGTTGTTGTTGTTGGTGGATTTGGAGTTAAAATCCTTATTTTGAGTATGATTGTATTTTAAGAGTTTATTATAGTTAAGGCCCAAACGAAAAATTTTAGCCCATATTTTATTGCTTCCGTAAAATTATGATTAATTGAGTAATTAATCCATATTTAAGCGCACCGGGCCTGACAGATGCACTATAAATTTAGTTCCACAACATTGCCATGTGCAATTGTACCTGTTTTTTTAGATCCCCAACATAGGCCATTATATGTGTTAGGATCTAAAAATGGGTTGGGGGGGGGGGTTTGTCCGTGAGTTCTCACACAACTCACGTAGGCTCATATTGCCTGAGACACCGAACCCTAAGTTACATGCAAATTAAAAATCATGAACGATAAACATAGCACGCAACTTGGAACCGAATTGCACAGGTGTTCTACCAGCTGCTCTGAAAGCTGGTCCTGTACGCATGCGATCTAGTCGGTTGAAACTTGAGCAGGAATAGCTCAGTGTTCTTGATATATATAGCCTGACACAGAGATTTTCCCATTGGACACAAAGTTGTAAGCGTTGAAAAGTCTTCTGACACTGTTGTACTTTGCGTCCTTTGTTTTTTAATGCATTGTAGGCTTTTTTTTGCTTTAGGCACTTGAGCACTGTACTTGAGAAGACAATACAAGCAAATCGATTTGAATAACGAAAAGAAATCTTTGTATAGTCTTGTATTCAAATCTCTTTGCTCGTAGATTTGATAGCATCTGTCATGCTATCCGAACTGGTTTAACCTTAACCAATTTACCATCTGATTTCCGTTTTGGTTTGCGCTGAGCTGGTCTTTACTTCGAGCTGTTCAAATCTCTCTTTTTCTCTTCTCATCCGCTCTTGAGCTCCTCTTGTAATTTGCTCTTGTCATCTGCTCTTCAGCTGCTTCGAGCCAGCTTTTTCATTACACTGAGCAGGTCGCTTTACCGAGCTGGTTTCTCAGCTGGTTTCCTAGTTGCTTCTTTCACGACAGCAGCCTTCTGCTTTCCCATCATAAGCATCCAGCTGCTGAGATCACTGATAAGTTTTTCTTTTCCCTGATCTGGTTTACTTGCTCGGCTCATTTCTTCTCGTCAAGAGCCACTGTGTTACTTGCTTGTTCTCTTGGTCCATTCAGACACATCTCCAAACCATCAGCAAGCACACCTTTCTTTCACTGGTTGATTGAGCCAGTTCTCCGAGGATACTATAAACCTTATCCTCGTAGAACTGAAATCCAGCACCAGTGATTGTATCCCTTCTTCTTTGGGATACAAAAATCACATTTGATCCAGTCTATCCAAGGACTGAGATCCCTATGATGAACTGATTATAGTTGCGCCTTGTGATCCGACCTGCACTTGATCACTGCGCTTGTCTGTGCGTCGGCACTTGAACACTGCACTTGTATGCTGCACTTGATCTAAGCTTGTATGGTTCTGCTCTTCATCAAATCTTTCTGCGATTGATCTCTGTAACGCCCTGAAATTCTGATTACATGAAAATGAGTGCATGACTTGGGGAAAAATTGGTTTTTAGAAAATTATATGTCATTTTATGTGATTAAATTATAATTTGATATTTTAAGATGTTCTTGTATTTTTATTTGCCTGAACAGGTTTCGGACGCGTGGACGAGATTGGGGACGACCGAGGTGTAATTTTATTTAAATTTTTATGCTCTCAGATTTTTAAGAACAAAAATTTATTATTTCAAGCTGTATTTACGAAAAATAAGATATTTATGTATATTTCTCGAGGGGAACCCGTTTTCACCTATACGGGCTATTTTATTGAGCTTTGCTACATTTTAAAAATTATAGGATTTAATATTACGAAATTAGAAGTTCAAAATTTAACTTTGGAGTTTTAATTAACATTTTAATTAGTGGGGGTTAATGATGGAAAACTCTTTTGTTTTCCTAATTTAAAATCTTTGGAGGGGTCTTTTGGTACATCATTCATTCCCTCAACCCTAGGATTTTTGAAGCCCTCGTTCCCTCTCCCATTCCTCACGCCGTCACCCTCCTTGGCCGAACTCCATTGGATTTTCATGGTGTAATTTCAAGGTTTGATCGTCCCAATCTCTGGTCCTCCGCTCCGGTAACGTGTAGTATTCGTAATTCTTCAAAAAGGCACGCTCTGTTCTTTCTTTTTATCACCATTTAAATCATATGCGTAATGATTCATTCTATGTTTGTTGTTTGAGATCCATGCATGTACCATGATTTTTACCACGCATATGATCTATTTCTTGATGTGCTTCAGTCATGGATGGTTCATAGGACTAGGGTTCGAGTCAGAGTGGTCCAGTGGTGGTTCGAGGCTAGGTGGAGGAGGGCTCGACCGCCTGGTCGAGCCAAGATCGGGTCTTGTTGGCTGCACCAGTCGAGCCACTTGCGGCTGCCGTTTTCTTGGGCTTTGGCCGAACCATGCAGGCCATGGTTCGAGCCGTGGCTTGGCCTAAAGGAACCGCCTGGACCTGGTGGTGGTCCTGCCGGTGGGGCTCTACCCAAGGGTGGCCGAAGCAGGGCAGACGAAGGGGCTGAAGTCGCGTGCTTTGGGCGGCGGCGGCTCGGGTTCCTTGGCATGGTTCGGCTGGTTCGGTTGGATCGGCTGGGTTGGTCCAGTCGAACCGGGTTGGGTCCGTCGGGGTCGGGTCAAATTATTTTATGTCGGGTTCGAGTTATTTAATTTCTGGACCGGATATTTTTATTTTAAATATTAAAGTCCGATTTTAAGTGTAATGGACCGAATATTTTAAATCAAACTTTTTAAAGTCTAAATCTCTTTTTATTTATGATCCTAATATTTGTTTTAAATCTTAAAGCTGATTTTTAGTCAATGGGACTGTTATTTTGTCAAAATTTAATATCTGATTTTTAAGTTGTAGGACCGAGTACTTTTATCAATTTTAAAGTTTATTTTTTTATTTTAATGGGTCAAGTTGAGTTTTGGGTTAAGTTACATTTTAAGATCAGGTCTAGGCTTTGGGCTTAGAGTTAGTGAGCCAGTCCCTTGAATCAGTCCTTAACCGGGGGAGGAAAAAATATAGAAGCACGTAAATATATATTTGATTATATATGAAGTATTTAACGTATATGGATATGTTAATGTTTAAAGAAAATTAAATAATATTGACGGACTAAACCTTTTAAGCTGCATATTTTATAACGTACACGCATCATGAAAGTCTTACGAAATTTTAAGGCATGGAAGAAAAGAAAATATTTGAGGGATTGAAGTGATTGTGGCAAGTAATGATAAGCGGAGTGTGGATGCCGGGCTCGATGAACCTCTCTGTTAATGTTATAATGAGCTAATTGGATCCCATGTGTTCACAACATGGTGAAGTGGCAGCATAGAGGTGTTGGGAATCCCGAGAAAGGTCGGGTGAACCGCATCGCCCCGTACGTTGGTTTTCATGATTTATCAATCGTTAATATATAATGGCACACACATCATGAATAAGACTCATACGCCTTTATGTTATGTTCATGCCTCATTATGTTATGATATACGACTATGCTCTGAGTTTCTAAATCATGATTTACGATTATTCATGCATGCACGTGTTTAAGTAATTTTACGATGTTTATGTGCTAGCATGCGGTTTATTATATGTACTTCGTTATTAGCAGATAGAACATGCTGGGTCTTTAGGCTCACTAGATTTAAGTGGTGCAGGTGACCCTGCTGTTGATTTATACCTACTGGTCGCGAGGACCTCTGATCGCCCGCTGTAGCTGCTACCTCGTGACCACATCAGATGTCTTATTATATTAGACATCCTCAAGAAATTGCATTTTTACTTTGATTTTAAACCAGTATGAATGATTTAATCTTTTCGAGATATTTATCCATTTACGCCTTTATAGTTATGTTGAGGAAAAGATTTTAATGGTTGAATTATATTTTAATGAATATTATATTTTTTTAAATATTGTATTCCGTACTTTACTTTACATAATAAAAAGAAAATTTTTTTTTCTAGAGTTAGGTTTCTTTCAGTTGGTATTAGAGCGGTGGTTCTGGTGGGGTACAAGCCTGCTGCGTGGAGTTCAGAAGTCACACTGCTAGTCTGTAAGTTTTAAGGTTTTTACGATTCATACTTTCTCATGATGCATGTCTTATTGCTGCATTAGTTTTACCTTAGAAGTTTAAGAGTTAGACGCCTAGTCATGCACTTGGATTTACATGAAGGGTTTTGTGTGCTAGTATGCCTCCCAGACGTGCCAGGGATTAGCAGGATGTTGCTACACTTCCTCCTCCTCCACCGCAGTTGACGGCGTATGAGAGGGCTAGTGTGGACATGCTAGCCAGGATCACCCTATTGTTAGGGAGGCAGTCGGAACGATCCCGAAAGTCTCATGAGGAGGATGTGGCTGGTACCACAAACAGGGACACAAAGACTTCGTTTGGACTACAGATCCGCTAGTTGCTGAGGTGTGGATTCGTTCCCTGGAGACCATCTTCACTTATATGGGTCTCCAGGATGATGACAAGGTTCGGTGCGCCATATTCATGATGAAGGGTGACGTTGTACTATGGTGGGAGAGTGCAGTGGTCGGATTGGTTTTGGAGGACATGACCTGGGTGAGTTTCAGAACTGTCTTCTTCGAGAAGTACTTCACTGCGGACGCCCGGAGTCAGCTGATTATGGAGTTCCTGATTTTCCGCCAGGGAGACAAGTATGTAGCCTAGTATGTCTGGCAGTTTGAGCGGGGGTGTCACTTTGTGCCCTCAATCGCGCTGGTGGAAAGCGAGAAGTTGAGGCAGTTCACTGATGGGCCGAGACCAGACATCCGCCACGATGTCAACAAGGCGGATGTGGATACTTACATGGCAGCAGTTAACCGAGATTACAGGTCTGAGAGGGTCGGGAAGGACATGAGAGACGACTTCTAGAGGAAGATTCAGTTACAGCAGCCCGCCATGGGACAGTCTCCGTAGCAGCCGATGAAGAGAGCTTATCAGGGGCCCCATAAGGGCCCAACTCCTCAGGAGCCACAACTGTATAGGCCGCAGGGCCAGCAGAGGCCACAGCAGCATGGGGCCAATGCCCCTAGACCTGGGGGGACAACATTTTGAAAGAAGTGCCAGAATCAGCATTCAGGGCCGTGCACGGTAGGATCGGACAGGTGTTAACACTTCAAGGAACCTGGGCATATTTCTAAGGATTGCCCTAAGAAGAGACAGTCCTCGGTTCGTGTTTATGTGATGCAGGCGAAGGCTGCAGACCCAGACACGACACTGATAATAGGTATTCCGCTTTAGAATTTCCATCATTCCGTGATTCTGGAATTTTTGTATTTGTTGTATTCTAAATTGCATGCTGATTAGAGCAATGCGAGGAGATTTTATGTTTCATGTTGCTGGGTTGAATCTAAGTAGAACTGTTAGACCTTCTAGGACTTGCCTTGGGAACTTAGACGGGTAGTACTAGCGAACCTAGAAATGTTTTAGGAAACTAAAATAATTATGGAAATCTAGATTGATTGTAAACGTGTATCGGTGTTGACGTTTCGATTTCAGGAAGGATCCATGTTTTGGGTGTCACTACCATTGCCTTTCTAGATTCAAGGTTGACTCACTCGTTCATCTCGAGTGAGTTCATTCAGAGGATGAGTATTATCCCAGAGAGCTTAGGTGTGGCTCTCGCAGTGACGATCCCGTCAGGGGAGGAGTTAACAACGGCGAGTGTTGTTCAAGGATTGGTGATGATGTTTCAGGGCCATGCAGTCAGGTTAGACTTGATCGTAGTTCCAATGTCGGGATTCGACCTCATTCTAGGGATGACTGGTTGACTGAGCATGGAGCAGTGATTGATGTCCATCAGAGGTCAGTGACGATCAGGTCGCCAGGGCAGGAGACTTTCCTCTTTCAAGCAGCGAAGGGACAGCGGAAGCCCAGATTTATCTCTTTTCTACAGGACAGGAAGCTAGACGAGCTTGGGTGTCAGGCTTTATTGGCCTGTGTTACCACCTCAGTTGATTCAGCAGGCCCTTCACTGTCTGAGATGGAGGTAGTCAGGACATTGTAGATGTTTTCCCCGATGACGTTGTGGGAGTTCCACGGAGTGAGAGGTGGAGTTTTCGATTGAGCTTGTGCCAGGCACAGTGCCCATCTCTAAGGCGTCGTACCGACTGGCTCCTACCGAGATGAAGGAACTGAAGGAGCAGATTACCACCTCAGTTGATTCAGCAGGCCCTTCACTGTCTGAGATGGAGGTAGTCAGGACTTTGTAGATGTTTTCCCCGATGACGTTGTGGGAGTTCCACGGAGTGAGAGGTGGAGTTTTCGATTGAGCTTGTGCCAGGCACAGTGCCCATCTCTAAGGCGTCGTACCGACTGGCTCCTACCGAGATGAAGGAACTGAAGGAGCAGATTCAGGAGTTTTTCGACAAGGGATTATTTGCCCTAGATTTTCTCCTTGGGACGCACCAGTACTGTTCGTGAATAAGAAGGATGGAAGTATGAGGTTGTGTATAGACTATCGGGAATTTAATCGGGTCACAGTGAAGAACAAGTACCCCCTACCAAGGATTGAGGATTTGTTTGATCAGTTTTTAGAGGGCTTCGGTTTTCTCCAAAATTGATCTGAGTTCTGATTACCATCAATTATGAATCAGAGAAGAGGACGTGTCCAAGACTGCATTCCGGACACGTTACGGCCACTAAGAGTTTTTAGTGATGCCGTTTGGACTGAATAATTCCCCAGCGATCTTCATGGATTTGATGAACCGAGTCTTCAGATAGTACTTAGATCAGTTCATCATCGTATTCATCGATGAAATCCTAGTTTACTCCAGGAGCTTAGAGTAGCATAGAAAGCATTTGCAGACCGCACTGCGGACGCTGAGAGAGAACATGTTGTATGCTAAGTTTAGTAAGTGCGAGTTTTGTCTTGCAGGTGGCATTTTTGGGGCATATCATTTCTAGAGATGGGATTTCAGTCGACCCATCAAAAGTCGAGGTGGTATAGAACTGGAAGATTCCGAAGAATACAGCAGAGATTAGCAGTTTCTTGGGTTTATCCGGATATTACCGTAATTTCATCAAGGACTTCTCTTCGATTTCAGTTCCCTTGACAGCCCTGAACAAGAAGAATGTGAAAAATGTGTGGAGTCCCGAGTGTCAGAGGAGCTTAGATCAGTTGAAAAAGGCTCTCAATTCAGCGCAAATCTTAGCGATGCCGGTAGATCATGAGGAGTTTGTGGTTTATACAGATGCTTCCCTGAGAGGTTTAGGTGCAGTTATGATGTAGGGTGGCAGAGTCATTGCGTATGCGACAAGACAGCTGAAGAGTTATGAGCAGAATTATCCGACGCATGATCTGGAGCTTGCAGTAGTAGTGTTCGCACTGAAAATCTGTAAACACTACTTGTACGGTGAGAAGTTTCAGAATCTAACCGACCATAAGAGCCTCAAATACTTCTTCACCCAGAAGGATCTGAATATGTGGCAGCACAGATGGCTGGAGTTGGTTGAGGACTACGATTGTGACATTAGCTACCACCCGGGTAAAGAAAATGTAGTAGCAGATGCTTTGAGTCAAAAAACTTCAGTGGTGGCATGTTTATCGATCGAGAAACCACTACAGACTAAGATCCAGAGGTTCGGGTTGGAGTTTTATTCAGGGGGTGTGCACCCAGCCTAGCAGCGCTCACAGTTCAGCCGAATCTCCGAGATCGTATTAGAGACGGACAAGCCACTGACGAGCAGTTACAGTTGGCGCAGCAGTGGATCCGGATCCCGCTCCCGGGGCATAGCTGAAGAACTAAAAATTGAAGCCCGGGAACGATCAATACACCTATATAACAATAAAACCATTCATAGAATGTTTTAGAATATACCTTTCTGGCGTCTAGGCGCCTGGCACCGACCAATTCCACGGGGAAATTGGCACTTCAACGGTTGAACAGCTACGGCCTCATAATCCGGTCCACGATCGGAATCTCAATTCCTTCGCCGGTTTGCACTAGAAAACCGACGAAAGTTTCATGGACGGAATCTCCTCACCGGAATGGTCGGAATAAATTCCGACGGCGGCAGTGGGCGGCGAAGGCGGTGGCGGCGAGGGGAGGAGAGGAATGGAGAAAATATTAGCTGAGGAGCTTTTGGTACGTTTCAAATGAATACCAAAGGGGCCCTATTTATAGATTTTACATGGGCTTAAACCAAGTTAATGGGCCCGGGTCGGGCCCAGGCCCAGGTGTACATTGGTTTCAAGTCCATCGTTGTGGCTCCATCATAATCCCGATCGACGATCAGATCGGAACGATATACACAGTTTACAAAACTGATAATTATGATGTGAAAACAATTTTTCAACCACCTAATCCAAAATAGCAGTTAGGCCCCTATAAGCTTTAAGGATAGTCAAACTAGTCCAAGCTTAAGGAAATCGCATTTTCACCCTATTTAATTTTAGGAAGTCACACTTCCATCCTTCCTACTACTATACTCAACAAATTGAGATTAATTTCCGTACGATAATTGAGAAACCAGTACTTGTGTGACCCTCAATGGTTCAGGGATACAGCTAGCCGTGGGATCACAACATTTGTGACTCCGAAACCACATTTTCGGACAACCCATCGGATCATGGTAAAGCGTCTAGCAACATCGCCTCATGATCCCCTAGATATCACTGATAGAGCCTACAACAACCAGTCGGTCATGGTTAGCGTGCAGTATGATCCTTTCAACTCAAATATCCCGATCGGATCAACGACCATTGGTAATCTAGAGTCGCTAAATATCCATTCACCATGCATACATCTTGGATATCAAATAGTGACATCGCATGTGTTACTAGGTAAACCCATTTACCCAAAACACATCTAGTACTCTGGCAAGAGATTTATCACACTATTATCTCCTCAGATAGCATAGGATATCCATGCACAAGGTCTAGCGGTGAATCCTCGACAACGAAGCATCGACTCCTACATGCATCGCTAAATATCCATTCACCATGCATACATCTTGGATATCAAATAGTGACATCGCATGTGTTACTAGGTAAACCCATTTACCCAAAACACATCTAGTACTCTGGCAAGAGATTTATCACACTATTATCTCCTCAGATAGCATAGGATATCCATGCACAAGGTCTAGCGGTGAATCCTCGACAACGAAGCATCGACTCCTACATGCATCGGGACCTCACCCAAATCCTCGACAACGAAGCATCGACTCCTACAGGCATCGGGACCTCACCCAACCCCGCCACCTGATGACCCCAATTGAGTCCGTAAACGAGTCAAAGTGAGGCACATATCATGTAGAGTCTCAATGACGTTTCGAGTAATAAGGACTAATCTATACAACCAAGACCTCGGACTTAATCCACTTGACAAATGGTAACCACTTGGAAAGTTCGAACGAGGGTAGTTTGATAGATCACCAGGTCACTATCCATCTTCATGCTCAGAACATCACAATGTTCCCTACCAATGAAATGTGGTACTTCACATCGCAGATGCTAGTCTCAAGCTCGGGGAGCCCTTATCCTCTTTTGAACGGCCCAATTGACTAGGAACAGGTTCAGAATACACAGTGACTATTAGATGTGTTTCATGATAGCCTTCATATCCACTATCACATCTAACAACACTATAGTGCATTCAAGGTCTTTTCCAACAATTGTAATCATAATAATGAAGATAAAGAATGCCATAAAAGAATTTGAATTTCATAAATAAAGATCGTTTTACATAGAGTCAACAAGAACCCACACGCCACAAGTTGGCTAGTTGGGCACCTACTGTAACAGTCTCCCACTTGCCCTAAAGCCAACTACTCATCAGATGCAGTCCCATTGCTTCGTGATGTTTTTCAAACAATGGTCCTGGCAAGGGCTTCGTAAGTGGATCAACAATGTTGTCTGCAGAGGCGACTCTCTCAATTGCTATGTCACCTCTAGCCACAATATCTCGGATTATGTGGTATTTCCTCAGTATATGTTTGGATCTTTAGTGAGACCTAGGTTCCTTTGATTGCGAAACGGCACCTGTGTTGTCACAGTACACCGGTACTGGACCAACTCCTTCAGGGATTACGCCCAACTCTTGGACAAAATTCATTA
This sequence comes from Dorcoceras hygrometricum, assembly GCA_001598015.1. NCBI lineage: Eukaryota > Viridiplantae > Streptophyta > Magnoliopsida > Lamiales > Gesneriaceae > Dorcoceras > Dorcoceras hygrometricum. The sequence goes on from KV005169.1 coordinate 62,292, forward strand.
TTCAAACCGTCTCTTTAGCAGCAGTTGATGCTGCGATGTACTCAGCCTCAGTGGTTGAATCCGCGATGGTGTCTTGCTTGGAACTCTTCCAAGAGACAGCACCACCATTGAGCATGAATACAAATCCAGAGCTCGACTTCGAATCGTCCACATCGCATTGGAAGCTAGAATCAGTGTAGCCTTCCAATTTTAGTTCATCACCCCCATATACCATGAATATATTCTTAGTCCTTCGCAAGTACTTAAGAATATCTTTCACGGCCTTCCAATGCATTTGGACAGGGTTTTGTTGGTAGCGGCTCATGACACTCAGAGCATATGCGACATCCGGTCTAGTTGAGATCATACCATACATAATATTGCCGAGGCTTATGGCACACGTGTCATACTCTCTATCTCCTGATCAGTCTTCGGATACATAGACTTAGATAGAGTGACCCCGTGGCACATAGGCATGTGTCCTTTCTTGGAATCTTCCATTGAGAACCGCTTAAGTATGGTATCGATGTAGGTCGCTTGGGTGAGTCCGAGCATCCTTTTCGATCTATATCTATAGATCTGAATTCCTAGAATATAGGATGATTCACCTATGTCCTTCATCAAAAATCTACTATACAACCATACTTTAGTTGACTACAGCATTCCTATGTCATTCCCAATGAGTAGAATGTCATGAACATAAAGTACAAGGAATGTCACAGCATTTTTAACTACCTTCTTATACACACATGGCTCCTCTGGATTCTTGATGAAACCAAATTCTTTAATTGTTTCATCAAATCTCAAGTTCCAACTTCTCGATGCTTGTTTGAGACCGTAGATTGATCTCTGAAGTTTTCATACTTTATGCTCACTTCCTACAGATGTGAAACCCTCAGGCTGCGTCAACTTCAGTAGGTTCTCGAACCTCTTCAAGTTCTACTATCTTGCCTTTTCTATCAAGTAGAAATTCCTTTTCCAGAAAGGTGGCATTTCTAGAAACAAACACTTTTGTTTCATTGGGATAGTAGAAGCAGTATCCAATAGAATTCTTTGGATACCCAATGAAGTAGCATAAGATGGATCTATTATTTAGCTTATCTCCCACTGTCTGCTTCACGTAAGCAGGACATTTCCTCAAGTATGAGTACTTTGGCGGCTTGCCCATCCATATATCATATGGAGTTTTATTCACTACCTTGGTGTGGAAATTGTTCAACAACATTACGACCTTTTCGAGCACATAGCCCCAAAATGAAATAGGAAGTTCCGTGGAACTCATCATAGATCGAACCATGTCCATCAAGGTTCGATTATGATGCTCCGCTACACCGTTGAGCTGTGGTGTGGCCGAAGGGGTCCACTGTGAGAGAATCTCATTCTATTTAAGATAATCTTGAAATTAGGCACTCAAGTATTCTCCACCTCGATCGGATCGAAGTGTTTTAATACTTTTCACAATCGATTTTCTACTTCAACATTGAATTCTTTAAACCTTTCAAAGGATTCAGACTTGTGCTTCATTAAGTACAAGTACCCATACCTAGAGTGATCATCGGTAAAGGTGATAAAGTACGTGTGATCGGACTTAGTAACAATGCTAAGTGGGCCACACACATCAGTATGGGTCAAATCCAATAGGCCTTGAGCATGTTCAGGCTTGCCCGTGAAGGGCAATTTTGTCATTTTTCCCTTGAGACAAGATTCACAAGTTGGTAGGGAGTTAATATCAGACATATTAAACATGTCACTCCTAATAAACTTGTTCATCCTATTTAAGGAAATATGACCTAGCCTAGCGTGCCAAAGTTGTGACGGGTTCAAACTATCATTTTTTATTTTTATCGTTATTGTGTGTGTTTCCACATCGCGAGTTGGAACTTCTCTCAATTTTAAGGCGTATATATCGTTTTCGCGTTCCCCAATTCCAATATTGCAAATCGAATTGGCAAATGACAAGAATATTCATCACTATCAAGCATAGAAACGGAAATGATGTTCTTTATTAATTCAGGAACAAATGAAACGTTTCTCAACAACAACTTAAAATTTGAAGAAAGAAATAAATAAACATCTCCTATAGCTTCGGCCGCAACCCTTGCTCCGTTGCCAAGCCTCAAGTGGGTCTCACCCTCTCTAAGACGCCGAATTCTTGTAATTACCTGCAAGTCATTGAAGATATGAGATCCATATCCGGTATCAAGTACCCAAGAAGTCGAGTTAAGAGACATATTTATTTCAATGTAGAACATACCTTTCGCAGTTCGCAACTGCTCGAGGTAATCCTTACAGTTCCTCCTCCAATGCCCAGTCTTGTGGCAGTGGGGACAAACATCCACAGATTTGTTCGGCTTTGAAGTCCTTGCCTTGGGCTTCTTGGCGGGCTTTCCCTCCTTCGTAGGGGCAGAACGCTTCTTACCATTGCGTTTGGGCCCCTTCTTCGCAGACGAAGAAGATCCCAAAAGGAGGACGGGCTTGTCCTTCTTTATGGTCCCCTCGCACACGACAAGCATGTTTACCACATCTTCAAGGGTGGCCTCCATCTTGTTCATGTTAATATTGACCACAAAGGGGTCGAACGCAGCACGCAGGGAGAGGAGAAGAAGATCCACAGACAGCTCACGTGGAAGCGTGATATCAAGGCCCACTAGCTTCTCAATGAGCCCAATCATACGGACCCCATGCTCGCGGACCGAAGTCCCCTCACTCATGCGACTCGTCATGAGCTCCTTGACAGTAGTGAAACTCTCAGTCCGAGAGTTCTCCTCATATAGCTCTTTGAGATGAAGGTGTATGCCAACAACATACTTCGTCTTCTCAAATCGCCGCTGCAATTCGTTGGACATAGATGCTATCAAATATCACCGTGCCTTAAGCTCATCATCCCACCACTTTTCTAGCTTTGCCAGTTCCTTAGGACTGGCATTGGCAGGGGCTTCCTTCGGAGGGTTCTTCTCTAGCGTGTAGAGAAGTTTCTCCGAAGCCAAGACAATATTGAGGTTTCGAAGCCAATATTGGTAGTTTAAGCCAGTTAACTTGTTGCTATCCAGTATAGCAGCAAGTGGATTTTTGATCGAAGACATAATGTAAGCAGTTTATACTGAAAAGAAAAACAGACATGCATTACTGACTATTCATGAAAAACGCTAAGACACAAAACATGGTCATTTAGTTTTATGAATTACTCTTCCACTATTTTAACGATTTCACCACCCTCTAATGAAATCGAGAAATCAAGTTTCCTTACTGGGTACATAGAGTTCAATCAAGAAATCATGGTCCCGAATAATATCATCCAACCATGACCCTCATAAGGTAGAGCCCAATTGCAACATGTGCAACCTCCTTGTATTTACCTCACGTCCAGTAAGGGTCCAATAATATGACGCCGATTACTATCACATGCCAAGATGACCCATCAATGTTGAGTTGTGATGGAAGGTCCCCTTAATGTCCCCAATAATGTTAGGCCTCGTGTTCATAACAGAGTAAAAACACACAAACACATGCGGAAGCTATTAAAAAGCGGGTAAAATTTTCGTTTTTGGCCTCACGAGTTAAAACAGTATAATTTAAAATAATGCAATACTTAAAATAGATTCCAGTTTATAAAAACCACCAAACAACACAATCAATATAGCATACGAAAACAAGTATCAGACTCCAACCACTGGATACAACGACGAAGCATAGGGCATCCCCCTGGCTAAGAATACTGATACATATAATATGCTATATGCCACTGGGATACTCTAACCACCTCCTGGGGCACCACCAGCTGGGTTAAAACCATGACCAGCAGTGAAACCTGGGTTTCCTGAAAACAACACAACAAGGAAAACAACCAAGCCCCAGAGGGACATGGGGTCAAACCCCAGTACGGAGAGCATCTATAAAACAGCAGTAAACAGCAAGAATAAAATGCAGATGCTATGCATGAGAAAGGAAACAACAGCCCAACGGGATCTGCAACAGAATATGTGGCCACGGTGAGTGTAGGACATGTAGGTGCTACCCACTCACCCCTACTCGCCCACCCTTACCAGATGCATCAACAACCCAACCTATGAACTGTGGTAGCTAACCACTCGGCGCATAGGGGAAATGAGAGTGCGGAAACACCGCTCGCCCTCGCATCCTGGTAAGTAAACAGAACAATACAGCAGCCAGCAATAGCCATCTCACAAATTATCCAAGCCATAACATCGCTGTATTACAAGCTCCAATCCATACCTTAATTCCTAGCACAATTACCACAATCAAAGGTCCCGAGAAATCTGAATTCCAACCTGTCGAAACACACAGGGCAATATTCTCAAGGGACGCTAATACACAGAAAGCATGCTGGGAGTTACACACACTCAACCAGCTACTGATTCCAACAATACCACTAACAGGAAGCTTAAACAAAGGCTAATACTAAGATCTCAACAACAATTCGAAGTTCTACCTCAACGACGCAACACACGGCCGAAGACAGCAACTTTGTGATCTCGCTCTAGCCAACAACAGCCTCCAAGAATGATATAGAAAGGAAGAGCTTCTCAAAAGGAATCCAACGCTACCTCGCACGCATCAAACAATGGCCGGAAACGACGGGAATTTGTCGGAAAAGCTCACGGTGAACAGTACTAGGGTTCGAAGAACAGAGGTCGAAAACCAAGATAAAATTTCGCTAAGTATGGAATCTGATATCTCAAATCAAAGACCAAGCCTGCCTTAAATAAATTTCGCGACTGCTGAAATCTGGTTAAAATGTCCACCGACAAAACCAGCAGTTGCTCTACAAAATCCTCAAAAGCTGGACAACCCAACGACTCGTTCTCAAATCTAAAAGCTGGATGGTATAACACTCAAAAGCTGAAACCAGAAGTTTCATCAAAACGCTGCATTCCAACTTAATAAAACGGCGTCGCACAGACCCAACAGCTGGTCGCTAATCCATCGACTGGATTCCTTAGCGCTAACCAAAACGACGACGCACAACCTACGTCATCCAGTCGCTAGTTCTCGCGCAAAACAACCAGACGCAAGCTACAGGAAACCAGACGCAAGCTACAGTAGAGTTGACCATCGTTGACATATGCTCTCAGCTGGGCAACCAGACGCAACAACTCCTCGCAGCTGGTACCAGGCGCAACAACCAAAACGGCGTCGCTCCAACTTATCAAAACGCTATCGTTTTTCCCTCAACAAACAAAACAAAGCAACGGCTGGTTACAAACACGCTACCAGCTTTCACTAAAAAGACGGCATTTAGGAATCTCACGCTACCAGAACACGCTACGACTGAATTTCACCAAAACTACCAGCTCTCTCAATAAAACCAGATCTCACAACCAGATCTCTACTCAAAATACGAAAACTTCAAGAAATGCTCTAAGTGAGGAATTCGACCCGAAACTACTACTTAAACATTCAAACAGAGATCTTAGACCACCAAGAATCTCTAAACGCCGATTAATTCTCACGATTAATCTTAAACACAAATACAGGTCTCACAAATAATATGAGCCAACGTTAAAGGGAGTTCCAACCAACTCACAGCAAGTGTCAATGACGTGTACAACTTTCCGTATACAGAACCCCCCCAATAATATGAGCCGAGCTATGTATGCGGGTACCATCGACGTACACCCATTGTTGATGGAAGGTAGGAAATTTAAACAATATTTAAATTTCCTTAGCTTATCGATTAAACTTTTAATCTTGATATAAATTTTAAATCAAATTTAAAATGAGGGATTTTAATTTTGAAATTTGGTCTCAATAATTTTAAATCAAATTTAAAAATACGGATTCAACAGATATATATCACATATATAATTGGGATGATCGATGAGCGAGAGCTATGCGATCCGTGGTTACCAAGCACGGATCTGTTTCCAATCCTAGGTGACATGCAGTATGCAAATGCTATCCTATTACATAAGCTTCCAGTTTTACAAGTATTTGGTCTTCAATATCTTTGATCATCATCTCCACCATCTTCAAAATTATCCTCCCACTAAGTCTAATATTTACATTTAAATAACCATGACAAATAGGGATACATTTTAAAAGGGGTGGGAACGGGCCATAAACCAGGCCCACTTTGAAATGAATATCAACAATATTACAACCAAAAAAATGTAAAAACTAGCATACACCTAACAAATTGGGCACGACTCTCGATCATCCCAAACATTATCTATTCAATTATCTCAATTAATTGACATAAATAAAATAATCAAATTTGATTTATCCAACAAAATCACTTTAAATATAAAATCATATTTTATAAATAAAATCTTATTTTGTTATTTTAATTGCATCAATTTTGGGCTTAAAAAAATTTTAGGCCCAATATCTCAAAATTTTCAAAATTAATTTTGGTCCAACCAAAAAGGTCCAATAGAAAGTATTGGCCCAAAAACAGCTCGGTCCGCCTGGGACAGGCCCGAAAAAACCCTTGAATAAAAAACAACCGGCGCATCCCCGCCCCGGAACTGCCGCATGGGCGGTGCGCCACCGTCCGCACGCATGCAGCAACTGTGCTGCACGCCCCTGTGCGCAACGTGTGCGCACGGGGGGCGGCCACCATCGCGACCTACTCGCATAGGTGGGGCGGCAGGTGTACGCATGCCGCCTGCACGTGTGTTGTACGCTGTGCGCGCCCCTGTGCGCAACGCGTGCGCATGGGGGGCGGCCACCTGCGCGACCAGTTCGTGCAGGTGGGGCGGCGGTGTGCGCACAGCCGTGCGCACCGTGCGTGCACCATCGTGCGTGACGTGCACGCACGGTTACCGGCCGGTTGCGCCTGCCGAGATGTGCACGCATGGCGCGCGATAGGCACGCAACGACCGCCGCACCGTGCGCGTGGGATGCACGCACGTATCCCGCTATCCACGCAGCGATTTGCGCTCGTTTGGTGCGGGTGCCGTGCGCGACTGGCGCGCGACGGCAGGCGGCGACGAGCACGGCGGCGTGCGGTGGTGTCGCGGCTGATTGCGGCTGGAAAACATTTTTTTTTATTTTTTTTTTGAAAAACCGTGTTTTGATGCAATTCAGGAATAATTCGGTGTATTGACAGATCCGAGCCAAGGCTCTGATACCACTGTTGGCGCAGCGACGGATCCGGATCCCGCTCCCGGGACGCAATGGAAGAATTAAAAATTGGAGCTCGGGAACCGTGACACCAATATAACAATAAAACCATTCATAGAATGTTTTTGAATATACCTTGCTTGTGTTTAGGCTCCTGGCTCCGACCAATTCCACGGGGAAATTGACACTTCAACAGTTGAACAGCTACGACCTCCTAATATGGTCCACGACCGGAATCTCAATTCCTTCGCAGGTTTGCACTAGAAAACCGACGAAATTTTAACGGACGGAATCTTCAAGCTGGAATGGTCAGAAATAAATTCCGACGGAGACGTCTGCGGCGGGCGACGAGGGGAGGAGAGTAGGGGAGAAAATATTAGCTGAGGAGCTTTTGGTACGTTTCAAATTAATACCCAGGAGCCCTATTTATAGATTTTCCATGGGCTTAAACCAAGTTAATGGGCCCGGGTTGGGCCCCGGCCCAGGTGTACATTGGTTTCAAGTCCATCGCTGTGGCTCCATCATAATCCCAATCGACGATCAGATCGGACCGATCTAAGAGTTTACAAAACTGAGAATTATGATGTGAAAACAATTATTCAACCACCTAATCCAAAATATCCGTTAGGCCCCTATAAGCTTTAAGGATAGTCAAACTAGTCCAAGCTTAAGGAAATTGCATTTTCACCCTATTTAATTTTAGGAAGTCACACTTCCATCCTTCCTCATACTATACTCAACAAATTGAGCTTAATTTCCGTACGGGAATTGAGAAACCAGTACTTATGTGACCCTCAATAGTTCAGAGATACAACTAGCCATGGGATCACAATATTTGTGACTCCGAAACCACATTTTCGGACAACCCATCGGATCATGGTAAAGAGTCTAGCAACATCGCCCCATGATCCCCTAGGTATCACTGATAGTGCCTACAAGAACCATTCTGTCATGGTTAGTGTGCGTACGGTCCTTTCAACTCAAATATCCCGATCAGATCAACGACCATTGATAAATCGAGAATCGCTAGAGATCCAATAACCATGCATACATCTTGGAGATCAAATAGCGGGACCTCACCCAACCCCGCCGATTTGATGACCCCAACTGAGTCGGTAAACGAGTCAAAGTGAGACACCTATCATGTAGAGTCTCAATGATGTTTCGAGTTATAAGGACTAATCTATACAACCAAGATCTCGGACTTAATCCACTCGACAAATGGTAATCACTTGGAAAGCCCGAACGAGGGTAGTTCGATAGATCACCAGGTCACTATCCATCTGCATGCTCAGAACATCACAATGTTTCCTACCAATGAAACGTGGTACTTCACATTGCAGATGCTAGTCTCAAGCTCGGGCGGCTCTTATCCTCTTTTGGACGGCCCAATTGACTAGGAACAGGTTCAGAATACACAGTGACTATTAGATGTGTTTCATGATAGCCATCATATCCACTATCACATCTAACATACACTATAGTGCATTCAAGGTCTTTATCCGAAAATTGTAATCATAATAATGAAGATAAAGAATGCCATAAAAGAATGCGAATTTCATAAATAAAGATCATTTTACATAGAGTCAACAAGAACCCACACGCCACAAGTTGGCTAGTTGGGCACCTACTTTAACAGTTACAACAGTGGAGACAGAGAGATGAGTCTTGAGTCCGGGGTCTGTATACAATTGAGGATGAGATTATTCGTTTCAGAGGTCGTATGTGGGTGCCGTATACTGAGCAGTTGATAGATGAGATCTTATCAGAGGCTCATGCATCGACGTACTTCATCCACCCAGGGAGTACGAAGATGTACATGGATTTACAGACTCTTTATTGGTGACCGGGGATGTAGAAGGACATCGGACGATTTGTATCCGAGTGTTTGACCTATCAGTAGGTCAAGGCAGAGAACCAATGACCAACAGGGTTACTACTGCCGCTCCCTATCCCTGAGTGAAAATGGGAGAACATCATGATGGAATTTGTGGTTGGGTTACCCAGGAGTCCCAGAGGCTGCACTGTGATTTGGGTGATTGTGGACCGACTCACCAAGTCCGCGTATTTTCTATCGGTGAAGACCACTTTCACCTTGACGCAGTATGCAAAGCTATATATTAGAGAGATTGTTAGGCTGCACGGCATACCAGTCTCTATTGTGTCAGATCGGGACACCAGGTTACATCTGAATTTTGGAGGAGCTTCCACGCCGCGTTGGGGACTAAGTTATCATTCAATACAGCTTTTCACAATCAGACGTATGGCCAGTCAGAGAGAGTCATTCAGATTCTTGAGGATTTGCTGAGGGCATGCATGATAGATTTTCAGGGTACTTGGGATTCTAGATTTCCCTTGTTAGAGTTCACGTACAATAACAACTTTCAGGCATAGATTGGATGGCTCCCTATGAGGCTCTGTACCGGAGAAGGTGTAGGTCTCCCGTGCATTGGGACGGGGTTGGCGAGAGAGTATTGAATGGGCCAGAGATGGTGCAGCATATAGCGGACATTGTGACTAGGATACAAGGGCAGATGAGACAGCCCAGAGTCGTCAGAAGAGTTATGCCGATCATAGACGGGGAGATCTAGCGCTGGCCTTAGGGGTTCACGTATTTGTGAGGATATCTCCCATGAAAAGCGTGATGTGTTTTGGCCGGAGAGGCAAGCACCGTCGAGATTCATTGGACCATTTGAGATCTTGGAGAGGGTCGGTACATTGGTGAATCGGATAGCACTACCACCCAGCCTGTCAGCAGTGCATAATGTGTTCCATGTATCGATGCTACAGAAGTATGTCCTGAATCTGTCGCATGTGCTAGATTTTGAGTCGCTTCAGTTAGCACCAGATCTATCTTTTGAGGAGCGACCAGTACAGATCTTGGCACGAGAGGAATGCATGCTTAGGGCACGGAGTATTCCGATGGTCAAGGTCCGGTGGCAGAATCACTCAGAGGATGAGGCTACCAGGGAGACCAAGACCGATATGCGGACGCGTTATCCAGAGCTTTTCGGTACTCTTTAAGGGGGAGAGTTGTAACGCCCAGAAATCCTGATTACGTGAGAGTGAGTGCATGAGTAGGGTGAAAATTAATTTTTTAGAAAATTATATATCATTTTATGTGATTAAATTATAATTTGATGTTTTAAGATGTTCTTGTCATTTTATTTGCATGATCGAGTTCCGAACGCGTGGACGAGACTGGGGACGACTGAGGTGTAATTTTACTTAAGCCCTCAGATTTTTCATAGCAGGAATTTATTATTTTAAGCTGTATTTACGAAATAAGATTTTTATGTATATTTGTCGAGGGGAACCCGTTTCCACTTATACGGGCTATTTTATTGAGCTTTACTACATTTTAAAAATTAGAGGATTTAATATTATGAAAATTATAAGTTAAAAGTGTAATTTTGGAGTTTTAATTAGCATTTTAATTAGTGGGGGTTAATGACAGAAAGCTCTTTTATTTTCCTAATTTAAAATATTTGGAGAGGTCTTTTGGTACATCATTCATTCCCTCAACCCTAGGATTTTTGAAGCCTAGTTCCCTCTCCCATTCCTAACGTCGTCACCCTCCTTGGCCGAACTCCATTGGCTTTTCTTTTTGTAAGTTCAAGGTTTGATCGTCCCAATCTCTGGTCCTCCGCTCCGGTAACGTGTACTATTCGTAATTCTTCAAAAGGTCACGCTCTATTCTTCCTTTTTATCACCATTGAAATCATATTACACTATTGTATGCATAATGATTCGATCTATGTTTGTTGTTTGAGATACCATGCATGTACCACGATTTTTTCCACTCATATGATTTGTTTCTTGATATGCTTCGGTCATGGACGGTTCATAGGACTGGGGTTCGAGTCAGGGTGGTCCAGTGGTGGTCCGAGGCTAGGTGGAGGAGGGCTCGGCCGTCTGGTCGAGCCAAGACCGGGTCGTGTTGGCTGCACCCGTCGAGCCGCGTATGGCTTCCACTTTTCTTGGGCTTCGGCCGAACCATGCAGGCCATGGTTAGAACCATGGCTCAGCCTAGAGTAACCGGCCGGACCTGGGGATGGTCCTGCCGGCGGGGCTTGGCCTAAGCAGGGCGGACGAAGGGGCTTATGTCGTGTGCTTTGGGCGACGACGGCTAGGGTTTATTTGCATGGTTTGGGCGGTTCGGTTGGATCGGCTAGGAGTCGAATCGGGTCGAGTCAATCGGGGTCTTGTCAAATTATTTTAAATCAGGTCGGAGTTATTTAATTTCTGGACAGGTATTTTTATTTAAAGATTAAAGTCCGATTTTAAGTATAATAGGACGAATATTTTAAATCAAACTTTTTAAAGTATAAAACTCTTTTACTTATGTACCTAATATTTTTTTTTAATCTTAAAGCCTGATTTTTAGTCAATGGGACTATCATTTTGTCAAATTTTAATGTCTGATTTTTAAGTTGTAGGACCGAGTACTTTTATAAATTTTAAAGTTTATGTTTTTAGTTTAATGGGTCAAGTTGAGTTTTGGGTTAAGTTACATTTTAAGATCAGGTCTAGGCTTTGGGCTTATAGTTAGTGGGTCAGTCTCTTGAATCAGTCCTTGACCGGGGGAGGAAAAATGTAGAAATCCGTAAATATATATTTGATTATATATGTAATATTTTATATATATGAATATGTTAATGTTTAAAGAAAATTAAATATATATTGACGGGCTAAACCTTTTAAGCTGCATATTTTATAACGTACATGCATCATAAAAGTTTTACAAAATTTTAAGGCATGGAAGAAAAGAAAATATTCTGAGGGATTGAAGTGATTGTGGAAAGTAATGATGAGCGGTGTCGGAATGCCGGGCCCGATGAACCTCTGTTATTGTTATAATGAGCTAATGGATCCATGTGTTCACGGCATGGCTAAGTGGCAGCATAGAGGTGTTGGGAATCCCGAGAAAGGTCGGGTGAATCGCATCGTCGCATACGTTGGTTTTTATGATTGATCAATCATTAATGTATAATGGCCCACACATCATGGATACGACTCATACGACTTTTATGTTATGTTCATGCCTCATTATGTTATGATATACGACTATGCTCTGTCATGATCAGTTTCTAAATCATGATTTACGATTATTCATGCATGCAAATTTTTAGTTATTTTACGATGTTTATGTTCTTGCATGCGGTTTTATTATATGTACATCGTTATTAGCAGATAGAGAATACTGGGCCTTTAGGCTCACTAGATTTAAAAAGTGCAGGTGACCTTGCTGTTGATTTTATACCAACTGATGTCGAGGACCTCTGATCGTCCGCTGCAGCTGCTACCCCGTGACCACATCAGATGTCTTATTATATTATACATTTTCAAGATACAGCGTTTTTACTTTGATTTTAAACTAGTATGAATGATTTATTCTTTTTGAGATATTTATCCAGTCATGTCTTTATAGTTACGTTGAGGAAAAGATTTAATGGTTGAATTAAATTTTAAAGAAAAGAATGTTTATTCTGCACTTTACAAAAAATTTTTTTTTTCTCGAGTTAGGTTCGTTTCAATCTTTGACTTCTTTTGTACAAAGCTGGTAGACCACCTTGATGTTCCTTGCACCCTATCCATCAGTGTTGTTCCAGCTCGGGAGTCCCCTCACTGTTCCAGCGTAGACATCGTCAACTGTTCCAGCTTGGGCATCCCCTCACTGTTCCAGACTGGATGTCTCCCTGTCTCCTTAATCAAGTGCACTGCACATCGCACGTAAAACGTTAGTAGAATAATAACAGATTTTGTGTGAATCAAAACATAGATTCTGATCTGTATAAAAAGATCAAACAATATGCACTTGATAGAAAATTTTCTCCAATGTGTACTTAATCAAGGATGAAGTGTTTGTTATGATTTCGATAAAATCGATATTTTATCAATATATACCGGTTTTTCGGTAAATCGGTACTGGATCGGTATCATTTTTTTAATACCGTATTTTTCGGTATACCGAAAAATCTGTATGGTGTTGGTATCATTTTTTTCAATACCGTAGTTTTTATTACGGTATATGGTTTAATTTGAAAAGCCCGGTATACCGTACCGAACCAACCCTACATACGAAGATCAACCACCAGAGCCAAATGGTCGGAACTATGACAAACGGAACGCCTACATTGTAGTCGGTCTCCCTCCTCCGGCCACCTCAGGCTTCAAAAATGTTAGGAAATGACGGGTTTAGAAAGAGGGTCCTAACGTTACCAACCATGCTCCAAAATGAGTAGCCAATCTCCGAAAATCCGGAATAATGTCGATCGATTGAACAATGGCAAGGGTTTCGCTCAGACAAGATCTCTCAAGCACACGATAGAACTTAACAAAATTCCGAAGTCCTTTGACCAATACCAATTCTCTCATATTTTATAACTATAACATGTACTAAGAAGCTTCTGCAACATGCTTCTCCCAATATCGATCTACAGTGCAACCAGAGCACAACTTCTCCTTGATCAGAACATCACAATCTTCTCTACACTGACTCCCAGATCAAGACGCCATTGTATTCTCTAAACTGACTCCTCGATCCAGCACAGTCTTCTCTAAATTGACTCCGATCAGGACGTCACAGTCTTCTATAAACTGACTTCCAGATCAGGACGACGCTATATGATCAGCACAAATCGACCAAATCAGCTCAGCTCTACTCAGAATAGTACATTGCTAACAGCATAGCTCGATCGGCTCAACACAAATCGATCAGCTCAACACAGCTCTTATCAGACCAGCTCGATCTACTCGAAACTAATCAGATCAGATCGTGCTACTCAAAATAGTACATCGCTATCGGGTCATCTCAGCGCTTACCAGAATAGTACAGCGCTAACAGATTAGCTCGACTCTACCATGTCAACTCATCTCTATCTAGTCAGCATAGCTCAATCATATCAGCACAACTCGATCGTATTAGCACAGCTTGATGCCAATCAGCACGGCTAAATCAATCAAAACAACTCGATCCCTGTTCATCATGACTCGAACAGATCAGCACAGCTCGGCCCAGATTATCATGCTCGATCCAGATCAGCATGATCAGCATAGCTTGACCCAGATTTGATTTCTCCAATATGGTTAATTCGGTCTGATGTTCCAAAACCTCACATTTCATCCCCACTAAGAGAAAGATTTCATCCTTGAAATCTAAGTACGCACATACACTAGTAACTATGAAAATGCATTACACACCAGAAACCAACAAGAACCAGCGAAAACAAGAAACCAGTAGAAACAAATGACAACCAGTACGCACTCTGAATCAGCAGATACAGGTACAGAACAAAATCAGCAAAACAACTATGCTCCAGAAATCAACAAAAACCAGTACTGACCAGTAAGAACTGGAAAATAGCATAAATAATTAGAAGCCAGAAAAACCAGAACAGAGAGTGTTAGTGTGAGGACTAGAATTTGTTAATTTGGTAAATTATTAGTTAATCATATCTGGGTGAGGATTAGCTAATAGAGAAGTTAACCATCGGGTTTTCAAATTTGAAGGATTTTGTTTTTCCGTTGGTGATTTTTGGATTTTCATATTTGGCGAATAACAGATCATATTTGAGTTGTTGATCGTTATCGGGTGGCTTGGAGAAGGTAAGCTATTAGGATTCCCACGTGAGTGTTAGCGAGAATCAGATTTGAGATGTTCCTTGGGTGTTTGAGTAATTTTCTTTGAATAGGAAGTCAAACGATGTCGTTTTGAGTATAAGCGATACGATGTCATTTGGTGATAGTCAGATTTGAGTAGCGAAATCTGTTCAGAGAGAGAGAGAAGATGTGCGCGTCTTGTTGGTGAAAGTCAGGTGTTGGTCAACATTACTGTGTGTACCGGTCCGGTTCGTGAGATTGGATTAGACCGATGCGGTTCAGGGTTGTTCAGATCTGGATGAAAGTTAGCAGGTCTGAGTGTGTGAGATCTGTTTCAGATCTGGAGTCAACACGACGCCGTTTAGTGTTAGTGAGCAGGAACCCCTATGCTACGTCGTTTTGATAAGTAGCACGATGTCGTTTGACGTTAGTGCGCTAGTATAGCGTAGCGAAGTTAAATCTGCAATAGCTGAGCCAGATTTGGGTAGCGTCGAGATCTAAATGGCGCTAAGATCTGAATATGTCGGTGATTGACTTTCACTGTAGCTTTGAATTGAGGATTTAAATATAGGTGTCGATTAACAATTAGAGAATTTTGAACCCGATATTTTCTTATCTTCTTCCCCGAGAACCCTCGATTAGTATTGTTCATTCGAACATTTTTCTCCGTTGATTGCCGTCGATTTACGCCGTCGTTTGGAGCAAGATTAGTGGCGCTGAGCTCGTCGTCCTTAGGGCTTTCGATTGATACCAGTTTGGAGTTTTAGGTCGAAGAGTTGAAGGAGAGCGAAGTAGTTGCAGAGTTCGATAACTTCGTGAATGTTGTCGAGTGGTTCTTCCATTTCTTTAGAGCTTTCTAATTTGGGCTTGTAGGCTTTTTCCGTAGAGCTTTTAAGGAGCTCGCGAGTAGCAGATTTGAGCAGGCTGTTGGAGCTGCGTTCCGCGTGATCTGTCGAGGTAGAATTTGAGATTTTAGGTACGAATGGATCTAATTTAAACAGCTTTGGTCATAAGCATGTAAAAATTCCAGCATGATTCGAATTTTGTGATTTGGATGTCTACTTGAACAGATTTGGCTGACTGTGCTTTGTTGATTTTCTGTTCTGCTTACGATTTGATTTATGTATGCTGTTGAATTGATATTCCTTGCATTCATGCATACATATTGAGCCTGATATTCGATTGATGACCTGAGTCGAGCTAGCATTGTGATCGGCCGGCTGAGTTGTCGTGCCTGAAAGGTCAAATGCTATCATCGGAGTGGTGGCCGGCTGAGTTTTCACGCCAGAAGACCATCGAGCTGTGATGGTCGACGGACCCGAATATCACGGACCGATGATTTCCATCGACTGATTGGCTGTGTGTGGTGGTTGAGGCTCACTTGAGATTTTCCAGCTGAGTTGTTGGCCTAGATGACCGATTTCCTTGATGGCCTCATGTATATCATGATATGAATATAGCATGTTTTTATGATTTGCTGTTTTATGAGTGCTCTTCGTACTGAGGTTTTGACCTCGTTTCATTTCCCTATTTTTGGGCTGCATGGGTCTTGGTTGGCCTTTGCAAGTTCTTCAGGTAACCAGGCTGGACAGGGTGGAGCTTCAGCTGGTCTATCCCCATTTTGATTGAGTCCCATTTATATCTATGTATTGATATATTGAGCCAGGGGATGTCCTGTGCCTTTATATATATTTGGGGCTCTATAGTTGATTGACTACTTGTTATTTACCTGTTGTGTTGATGAGTTTTGATTTAAACTCTTTATTTTGATTATGAACTTATTTGAATGCTTCTGTATTATTTGGATTAAATGAGTATTTAATATATGATTAGCGCACGGGCCTGACATTTTTGGTGTCAGAGCTTAAACTGGGATAAGCTCGATCTCTTTTTCATCACACTCGAGTCTAGGCACAGAGTTTGAGTTTTGATTTTGATTGACTCTGTGATTTTGATTGTTTGCCTCTGTGATTTATCTGTTAGTTCTTACCTCTGAGATTTTGGTAGATGCCGTCGAGGTGAGGTAGGAGTAGAAACGCTAGGCAAACTGGTAATGAGTCTAGAGCTCCGGGTAGTGATGAGGATGTTGAGCAGCAGAGTGTACCTTTGCGTCGTTGTGTTAGATAGACAGAGGTAAAGGATGTGACTCGATAGATTGGCGAGATGGAGCTAGTGTTGGCTAGGTTCCAGAGGATGAATCCCCCGACGTTTACTGGTGCTGAGGGTGGTTTGATGGCTGAAGGCTGGGTAGAGCATATGGAAGAATTTTTTGATGCGGTGGAGTACTCTCAGGAGAGAAGACTGAAGCTAGCGGTTTTGCAGTTGAGGAGAATGCTCAACGCTGGTTGAAGGGTACTTCGCGAGTCATGAGAGAGAGTGGGGCTTTGATTTCTTGGGAGAGCTTCTGTGCAGCCTTTCGACAGGAGTATACCCCTGAGTCCTACTATAACAACCGCGAGCGAGAGTTTGATAATCTGAAGCAAGGGGACATGAAGGTGGCCGAGTATGCCAGGCGGTTTTCGTCGCTTCTGTCGTATGTTCCCCATGTTTCTAACCAGGAGAGGACGAAGAGGAACAATTTTCTGAGAGGTTTGAGGCCTGAGTTGTTTCGTATGGTGTTGGCTGGTTCTCCTGCGACTTATGCTGAGGCCGTGGATAGAGCGGTGGATATTGAGGAGAGTCTGTTGGAAGCGCAGAATCAGGTTCAACCGACAGCTGGACGCATCTTTCAACTTGTGCTTGAGGTGACGCCATTTCAGCCTCCTCAGATGTTGCATCAGTCTAATCGTCAGAGGTTCAAGCCTCGTGGGAAACAGTTCAAGAGACGATCGAACTCGAGTTCTTCTGGTTCCGCGAGTTCTGGTAGCAATGGCTCTGGAGGAGTGATGTGTGGTCAGTGCGGAGGCCGCCATATGACTACACAGTGCCGTGGATTCAGTGTCTTTGTCGGAATTGTGAGCAGCCTGGAAATTTTGCTAGAGTGTGTCCAGTTGGAGGACAGTCTGTGAATTGGTCGCAGCAAGGTTCAGATGGTGGTTCTTCGCAGAGACCGCAACCTTTCGCTCAGTCCCAACGATCAGGTTTCCAACCACGAGAACCATCTAGGTTTGGAGGATCTTCTAGACCTCAGTTTCCGGGACCACAGCAAGCTCAGGTGAATGCTTTGACGAGAGTTCAGGTGGAGGATGGGCCAGAAGGATTTATTGCAGGTACTTGTGCTATCTTTGATTTTCATGCACGAGTTTTATTTGATACAGGAGCATCACACTCCTTCATATCTGATTTGTTTGTGCATGAGTGTGGGTTGAGTGTTACCCCACTGTGATGTTGTGTCTGTATCTACTCCCGCTGGTATGTGGTTGATGTCCCGTGAAGTGGTTGTGGATTGTATGATTAGATTTGATGAGCATGTGCTGGTGACTAATCTGATTGTCTTGGAGATTAGAGATTTTGATTGTATCTTGGGTATGGACGTGTTGTCCAGTTATAGAGCGACTGTAGATTGTTTGCATGGTGTGGTGAGGTTTCGACCTTTAGTTGGGGAGAAGTGGGTTTTCTATGATGCTGATTCGCAATCGAAGATCTCACTAGTGTCTGACATGAAAATGTTCAGTTGTTGTCTTTAGAGAATTCAGGTTTATGATTTATGCCCTTGATATTTCTCGAGAATCTCGGATAGAGTTGAGTGATGTTCCGATTGATTGAGAGTTCCCTGATGTGTTTCCTGATGAGATTCCAGGATATCACCCGAGACGAGAAATTGACTTCAGCATAGAGTTGGTGCCAGGAACAAACCCGATTTCTAGATCTCCGTATCGGTTGGCGCCAGCTGAGTTGGTGGAACTTAAGGATTAGTTGCGTGATCTTTTGGAGAAAGGACGAGTATGTTGCCTTGGGGAGCTTCGATTCTTTTTGTAAAGAAGAAGGATGGATCTATGAGGATGTGCGTGGATTTTCGGCAGTTGAATAAATCGATGATTAAGAACAAGCATCCTTTTCCGAGGATTGATGACTTGTTTGATCAACTACAGGGATCGGCAATGTAGTCTAAGATTGATCTGCGATCTGGTTATCATAAGTTGCGGATTAGAGACGCTGATGTGGCGAAAACGGAATTCAGGACGAGATATGGGCAATATGAATTTCTGGTGATACCTTTTGTGTTAGAGTAGATGCCCAACTAGCCAACTTGTGGCGTGTGGGTTTATAGACTCTTGTATATGACAATCTTTATATATGATATTCGCATTTATTTATGGCAATCTTTACTTTCATTGTGTTGTATGATGCTTAACAATTGCGTTGAGTAAAGACCTAGAATGCGCTATAGTGTATGTTAGATGTGATAGTGGGTATGACGGCTATCATCAAACACATTTAATAGTCACTGTGTATTCTGAATTAATTCCTAGTAGTTTGGGCCGTCAAAATGAGGATAAGGCCGCCAGAGCTCGAGACTAGTATCTGCGATGCGAAGTACCATGTTTCATTGGTAGGGAACATAGTGATGTTCTAAGCATGCAGATAGATAGTGACCTGGTGATCTATCGAACTACCCTCGTTCGGACTTTCCAAGTGGTTACCATTTATCGAGTGGATAAGTCCGAGGTCTTGGTTGTACTGATTAGTCCTCACGACTCGAAACGTCATTGAAACTCTACATGATAGGCGTCTCACTTTGACTTGTTTGCCGACTCACTTGGGGTCATTAGGCGGCGGGATTGGGTGAGATCCCGATGCATGTAGGAGTCGATGCATCGTTGTCGAGGATTCACCGCTCGCAGACATGCGTGGATATCCTATGCTATCTGAGGGGATAATAGTGTATAAATCTCTAGCCAGAGTACTAGAAGTGTTTTAGGTAAATGGGTTTACCTAGTTACACTCACGATGTCACTATTCGATCTCCAAGATGTATGCATAGCTATCGGATCTTTAGCGACTCTCGACTTACCAATGGTCGTTGATCTGATCGGAATATATAAATTGAAAGGACCGTACTGTATGCTAACCACGACCAACTGGTTCTTGCAGGCACTATCAGTGATACCTAGGGGATCGGGCGATGTTGCTAGACGCTCTTACCATGATGCGTTGGGCAAGTCCGAAATTGTGATTCCGGAGCCACAATGGTTGTGGGCCCACGGCTAGCTGTATCCCTGAACCATTGAGGGTCACACAAGTACTGGATTCGAGATTCCCGCACGGATACTGAGCTCAATGTGTTGAGCATAGGAAGAGGATTTTAGGGAGTGCGACTTCCTAAAAGTCAACAGGGGTCAAATCGTGATTTCCCGCTGTTGAGGGGCAAAACGGTCATTTTGCACTGGGGTTCTGAAAAATGGTTTTTCAGATCATAGTATTCAGTTTTGGAAACTGATTCGATCGTCCGATCTGATCGGCGATCGGAGTTATGATGAAGTCACGGTGATAGGGATGAATCGAATGTTCATACGTTGGACCCGGGCCCGTTGGGCCGGTCCAAGTCCATCACTAATCTACTTAAAGTAGATTAGGGCTTCATTATTGAGTTGTATCATCTCATAACCCTAGAGATCCCTATTGGCCGCCGTCCCTTCACCTCTCCTCTCCTCACCTCACGGCCCACGCGCTGCCTCACACGCCGCCGCCGCCGCCTTGCTTCGCCGGAATTTGTTCCGGCCAACTTTTCGAGGAGTTTCCGTCCGCGCTGATCTCGTCAGGCCTTCTAGTGGAGGCTGACGAAGGAGTCTCCCTTCCGGTCGTGGACCTGATTGACGAATCTACAGCCGCCTACCGTGAAGCGCCGGTCTTTTTGTAATTCCGGTTGGAGCCAGGCGCAAGTCGCCAGCAAGGTAACAATCAAAGAACCCCCTATGAATGGTTTGTTGATTGATTTTATTGTATTGAATGTTTCTCGGCGCCAAATTTTAAACTTCCGTTGCGCCGCCGGGAGACGGGATCCGGATCCACCACCGCTATCCCAACAGTGGTATCAGAGCTATGGCTCGGATCCTTCAATACAATACAGCCATATTGCATCTGAAACTCGAATTTTGAATCGATTGAAACAAAAAAAAATCTGAACTTGGCCGCCA
>KV005169.1:90508-104164 GCA_001598015.1 Dorcoceras hygrometricum
TTCCTCTGCGAAGAAGGGGCCCAGACGCAAGGGTAAGAAGCGTTCTGCCCCTGCGAAGGAGGAAAAGCCCACTAAGAAGCCCAAGGCAAAGGCTTCCAAGCCAAACAAGTCCGAGGATGTTTGCCACCACTGCCACAAGCCTGGGCATTGGAGGAGGAACTGCAAGGAGTACCTCGAGCAGTTGCGAACTGTAAAAGGTATGTTCTATATTGAAATAAATATGTCTCTAATTCGACTTCTTGGGTGCTTGATACCGGATGTGGATCTCACATCTGCAATGATTTGCAGGTGATGACAAGAAGCCGACGTCTTAGAGAGGGTAAGACCCACTTGAGGCTTGGAAATGGAGCAAGAGTTGCTGCTATAGCTATAGGAGATGTTTATTTATTTCTGTCTTATGATTTTAAGTTGTTGTTACGAAACGTTTTATTTGTTCCCGAATTAATAAAGAACATTATTTCTATTTCTATGCTTGATAGTGATGGATATTCTTGTATGTTTGCTAATTCGATTTGCAATATTTACAAGAATGAATGTTTAATTGGAATTGGGGAACGCGAAAATGATTTATACACCTTAAAATTAAAAGACGTTCCAACTCGCGATGTCGAAGCACACACAACAACGATTAAACGGAAACACGATAACTTGAACCCAGCACAACTTTGGCACGCTAGACTAGGTCACATTCTCTAAGTAGGATGAACAAGTTAGTTAACAGTGACTTGTTTGATCTGTCAGACATTAACTCTCTACCAACTTGTGAATCTTGTCTTAAGGGAAAGATGACCAAGCAACCCTTCAAAGGCAAGGATGAGCGTGCTCAAGGCCTATTGGATTTGATCCATACTGATGTGTGCGGCCCGTTTAGTATTGGTACTAAATACGGTCACACATACTTCATCACCTTTACCGACGATCACTCTAGGTATGGGTACTTGTACTTGATGAAGCACAAGTCTGAATCCTTTGAAAGGTTCAAAGAATTCAAGGCTGAAGTAGAAAATCAATTAGGCAAAAGTATTAAAGCAATTCGATCTGATCATGGTGGTGAATACTTGAGTGCTGAATTTCAAGACTATCTAAAAGAGAATGGGATTCTCGCACAGTGGACCCCTCCGGCCACACCATAGCTCAATGGTGTAGCATAGCGTCGTAATCGGACCTTGTTGGACATGGTTCGATCTATGATGAGCTTCACTGAGCTTCCTACCTCGTTTTGGGGCTATGCGCTCGAAACGGCGGTAATGTTGTTGAACAATGTCCACACCAAGGCAGTGGATAAGACTCCATATGCGATATGGATGGGCAAACCACCCAAGTACTCATTCATGAGATTTTGGGGATGTCCTGCTCACGTGAAGCAGACAGTGGGAGATAAGTTGGATACGAGATCCATCTTATGCTACTTCATTGGGTATCCAAAGAATTCCATTGGATACTACTTCTACTATCCCAGCGAAACAAAAGTGTTTGTTTCTAGGAATGCCACCTTTATGAAAAGGGAATTTATACTTGATATAAAGGGCATAATAGTAGAACTCGAAGAGGTTCGAGATCCAATCGAAGTACCAGGTGAGTCTCCCGCACCTCCAGAGCCAGTACCAGAAATGGTCGCACCTAGGAGATCCAAAAGGGTTCCTAGGGCTCCTGAAAGATATGGTTTTCTCCTTGAAGATGATCAAGTCCCGCACCTCCAGAGCCAGTACCAGAAATGGTCGCACCTAGGAGATCCAAAGGGTTCCTAGGGCTACCTGAAAGATATGGTTTTCTCCTTGAAGATGATCAAGGTGATCAAGTTGTTGGATCCGATCCAATAACTTTCAAGGAGGCAATTTCCGATGCTGATTCTAACTTGTGGCTTGAAGCAATGCAGTCTGAGTTTGACTCAATGCATGCTAACCAAGTTTGGACTCTTGTTAATCCTCCCGAAGGAATTGTTCCTATTGGGTGTAAATGGGTATATAAGAGGAAACTTAGGCCTGATGGCAAGGTAATGACCTACAAGGCACGACTGGTCACGAAAGGTTACACTCAAAGGCAAGGTGTTGACTACGATGAAACCTTCTCGCCAGTCGCAATGTTCAAGTCAATTAGAATCTTGTTAGCCATAGCCGCATGGTACGACTATGAGATATGGCAAATGGATGTGAAAACTGTGTTCCTTAATGGAAACATTAAGGAAGAGATCTATATGACGCAGCCTGAGGGTTTCACATCTGTAGGAAGCGAGCATAAGGTGTGCAAGCTTCAGAGATCGATCTACGGTCTCAAACAAGCATCGCGAAGTTGGAACCTAAGATTCGATGAAACAATTAAGGAATTTGGTTTCATCAAGAATCCCGAGGAGCCATGCGTATACAATAAGGTAGTTAAAAGCGCTGTGACATTCCTCGTACTTTATGTTGACGACATTCTACTCATTGGAAATGATGTAGGAATGCTGCAGTCAATTAAAGTATGGTTGTCTAGTAGATTTTCGATGAAGGACATGGGTGAAGCATCCTATATTCTTGGAATACAGATCTATCGGGATAGATCTAAACGGATGATCGGACTCACCCAATCTACCTACATCGATATCATACTTAAGAGGTTCTCTATGGAAGAGTCCAAGAGAGGACACCTACCTATGTGCCACGGGGTCACTCTATCCAAGTCTATGTGTCCAAAGACTGATGAGGAGATAGATAGTATGGCACGTGTGCCATATGCCTCGGCAATAGGTAGTATTATGTATGGAATGATCTCCACTAGACCGGATGTCGCATATGCTCCGAGTGTCACGAGCCGCTACCAGGCCAACCCCGGCCAATTGCATTGGAAGGCTGTGAAGGATATTCTTAAGTACTTGCGAAGTACTAAGAATATATTCATGGTCTATGGGGGTGGTGAACTGAGACTGGAAGGCTACACTGATTCTAGCTTCCAGTGTGACGTCGATGATTCGAAATCAACCTCTGGATTTGTATTCATGCTCAATGGTGGTGCTGTCTCTTGGAAGAGTTCCAAGCAAGACACCATCACGGATTCAACCACTGAGGCTGAGTACATCGCAGCATCAGCTGCTGCAAAAGAGGCCGTTTGGATAAGGAATTTCGTCCAAGAGTTGGGCATCTGAGTACATCGCAGCATCAGCTGCTGCAAAAGAGGCCGTTTGGATAAGGAATTTCGTCCAAGAGTTGGGCATCATTCCTAATGGAGTTGGTCCAGTCCCGGTGTACTGCGACAACACGGGTGCCGTTGCGTAAGCAAAGGAGCCTAGGTCTCACCAAAGATCCAAACACATACTGAGGAAATACCACATAATCCGGGATATTGTGGCTAGAGGTGACATAGCTGATTGAGAGAGTCACCTCTGCGGACAACGTTGTTGATCCACTTACGAAGCCCTTGGCTGGACCGTTGTTTGAAAAACATCGCGAAACAATGGGACTGCGTCTGATGAGTAGTTGGATTTAGGGAAAGTGGGAGATTGTTAGAGTAGATGCCCAACTAGCCAACTTGTGGCATGTGGGTTCATAGACTCTTGTATATGACAATCTTTATATATGATATTCGCATTTATTTATATGGCATTCTTTACTTTCATTGTGTGTATAATGATTAACAATTGCGTTGAGTAAAGACCTAGAATACACTAAAGTGTATGTTAGATGTGATAGTGGGTATGACGGCTATCATCAAACACATCTAATGGTCACTGTGTATTCTGAATTAGTTCCTAGTCGATTGGGCCGTCAAAATGAGGATAAGGCCGCCTGAGCTCGAGACTAGTATCTGCGATGCGAAGTACCATGTTTCATTGGTAGGGAACATTGTGATGTTATGAGCATGCAGATAGATAGTGACCTGGTGATCTATCGAACTACCCTCATTCAGACTTTCCAAGTGGTTACCATTTGTCGAGTGGATAAGTCCGAGGTCTTGGTTGTACTGATTAGTCCTCATGACTCGAAACGTCATTGAGACTCTACATGATAGGCGTCTCACTTTGACTCGTTTTCCGACTCACTTGGGGTCATTAGGCGGCGGGATTGGGTGAGATCCCGATGCATGTAGGAGTCGATGCATCGTTGTCGAGGATTCACCGCTCGCAGACATGCGTGGATATCCTATGCTATCTGAGGGGATAATAGTGTATAAATCTCTGGCCAGAGTACTAGAAGTGTCTTAGGTAAATGGGTTTACCTAGTTAAACTCGCGATGTCACTATTCGATCTCCAAGATGTATGCATAGCTATCGGATCTTTAGCGACTCTCTATTTACCAATGGTCGTTGATCTGATCGGGATATATGGATTGAAAGGACCATACTGTACGCTAACCACGACCAACTGGTTCTTGCAGGCACTATCAGTGATACCTAGGGGATCATGGGGCGATGTTTCTAGACACTCTTACCATGATCCGTTGGGCAAGTCCGGAATTGTGATTCCGGAGCCACAATGGTTGTGGGTCCACGGCTAGCTGTATCCCTGAACCATTGAGGGTCACACAAGTACTGGATTCGTGATTCCTGCACGGATACTGAGCTCAATGTGTTGAGCATAGGAAGAGGATTTTAGGGAGTGCGACTTCCTAAAAGTCAACAGGGGTCAAATCGTGATTTCCCGCTGTTGAGGGGCAAAACGGTCATTTTGCACTGGGGTTCTGAAAAATGGTTTTTCAGATCATAGTATTCAGTTTTTGAAACTGATTCGATCGGTCCGATTTGATCGGCGATCGGAGTTATGATGAAGTCACGGTGATAGGGATGAACCGAATGTTCATACGTTGGACTCGGGCCCGTTGGGCCGGTTCAAGTCCATCACTAATCTACTTAAAGTAGATTAGGGCTTCATTATTGAGTTGTATCATCTCATAACCCTAGAGCTCCCTATTGGCCACCGCCCCTTCACCTCTCCTCTCCTCACCTCACGGCCCACGCGCCGCCTCATGCGCTGCCGCCTTGCTTTGCCAGAATTTGTTCCGGCCAAATTTTCGAGGAGTTTCCGTCCATGCTGATCTCGTCAGGCCTTCTAGTGCAGGCTGATGAAGGAGTCTCCCTTCCAGTCGTGGACCTGATTGACGAATCTACAGCCACCTACCGTGAAGCGCCGGTCTTCTTGTAATTCCGGTTGGAGCCAGGCGCAAGACGCCAGCAAGGTAACACACCAAGAAACACCCTATGAATGGTTCATATTGTGTTATTATTGAATTGTATTGAACGTTTCCCGGACTAATTTTGTTCTTCCGCTGCCTCACCGGGAGACGGGATCCGGATCCACCACGGTTCCCCAACATTATGGATTGAAGAATGCTCCTGCTGTCTTCATGGACTTGATGAATCGCGTCTTTAGTGAGTACATCGATCATTTTTTGATTGTCTTCATAGATGACATCCTGGTGTATTCGAGGAGTTTCAGAGAGCATAAAGAGCACTTGAGATTGGTGTTGCATAAATTGAGAGACTCACAAATGTATGCAAAGTTCAGCAAGTGTGAATTCTGGCTGGATAAGGTAGTCTTTTTGGTTCATGTCATTTCAGCACAAGGTATTTCGGTGGATCTGAGTAAGGTCTAAGCAGTTCTTAACTGGGAGCGATCTAGGAACGTGTCAGAGATCCGTAGTTTCCTGGGATTGGCTGGCTATTATTGACGTTTCATCGATAAGTTCTCCTCGATAGCCAGGCCGATGACTCAGTTGACCCAGAAGGATAGGAAATTTGTTTGGACGGATGAGTGTGAGTCAAGTTTTTCAGTTGCTCAAGGAGAGGTTGAATACTGCTCCTGTGTTGGCATTGCCTTCGGGTTCTGGAGGTTTCGTAGTGTGCTCTGATGCTTCTTTGAGTGGTTTGGGTTGTGTGAGAACGGGCGAGTGATAGCCTATGCGTCTCGATAGTTGAAGCTGTTTGCGACAATGGCGGATCCGGATCCCGTTTCCCGAGGGCGCAGCGGAAGTTTAAACATTTTGCCCCGAGATACGTTCAATACATCGAAATCAATCAATAAACCATTCATAGGGCGTTTATTGATTGTTACCTTGCTGGCGTCTAGGCGCCTGGCTCAACCAGAATCATAGGGAAACTGGCTCTTCAAATGTAGGCGGCGGTAGATCGTCTAATCAGGTCCACGACCGGAAATACGATTCCTTCGTCAGCCTGAACTATAAGGACTGACGAATTTGGCACGGACGGAAACTCCTCGAAAAGCTGATCGGAACAAGTCCGATCACGGCAAGAGGCGACGGACGGCGGCAGCCGGTGGCGGTGCTCAAGGTGGCCGACGGCGGCGTGGCTAGAGGAGGAGAGGGGGCGGCCAAATTAGGTCTAGGGTTGTGATGTTATGTTATGTGATTAAAACCCTATGTCTATAATTAATAGACTTGTAATGGGCTTGTGCCGGCCCATTGGACTTGGGTCAGGCCCAGGTCCATATGAACATCCGTTCAATTAAATCACTACGGTTTCATCATAACTCCGATCGATGATAAGATCGGACCGATCGACTCAGTTTCCAAAAATGAATATTATGATGCGAAAAACAATTTTTCAGATCACCTAGACCAAAATTACAGTTTAGCCCCTCAACTTTTGGGAAATCGCAATTTGACCCCTGTTGACTTTTAGGAAATCGCACTCCCTAAAATCATCCTTCTACGCTCAACAAATTGACTTTAGTTTCCATGCGGGAATCATGAATCCAGTACTTGTGTGACCCTCAATGGTTCAGGGATACAACTAGTCATCACATCTAACATACACTATAGTGCATTCTAGGTCTTCATCCAACACAATTGTTAACATTATATAACATAATGAAAATAAATAATGCCATAAATGAATGCGTATTTCATAAATGAATATTGTCATATACAAGAGTCTATAAAACCCACACGCCACAAGTTGGGTAGTTGGGCATCTACTCTAACAGAAGCCCCATGAAACGAGATACCCCGTTCATGATCTAGAGTTGGCTGACATTGTGTTTGCCTTGAAGATTTTGAGTCAATACTTGTATGGTGAGCAGTTCGTGGTGTACACGGATCATAAGAGTATGAAGTATATCTGTACACAGTGTGATTTGAACATGAGGCAACGTCGTTGGATGGAGTTTCTCAAGGATTTTGACTGTGATATTCAGTATCAGCCTGGGCGGATGAACTTAGTGGCCGATGCTTTGAGTAGAAAAGCTCAACCTGCGATGTTGGCTTCAATGAGTATATCCAAAGTCCATGAGGATTTGGGGACATCTAGATGGCATTTTCAGACAGTGATAAGTATTTAAGTATGAAGTATATCTGTACACAGTGTGATTTGAACATGAGGCAACGTCGTTGGATGGAGTTTCTCAAGGATTTTGACTGTGATATTCAGTATCAGCCTGGGCGGATGAACTTAGTGGCCGATGCTTTGAGTAGAAAAGCTCAACCTGCGATGTTGGCTTCAATGAGTATATCCAAAGTCCATGAGGATTTGGGGACATCTAGATGGCATTTTCAGACAGTGATAAGTATTTAGTGGTTTCTTCTCTTCAGGTTGAACCACAGATTGTTGCAGACATTAGAGCAGCACAGAGGACTGACCCGTATATTCATGAGTTGAAGATTAAGGCCCAGAATGGTCAGTCAGATGATTTTTCTGTTACTTCTGATGGATGTCTGAGATTCCGTGGTAGATTGGTGGTTCTGAAACTGATTGATTTGAAAGAGACTATCTTGAATGAAGCCCATTGTATTCGTTACAGTGTGCATCCTGGCGAGAATAATATGTGTCATGCCTTGAAGTCTCACTATTGGTGGAAAGGTATGAGGAATGATATCTCTGGATTTTTAGCACGATGTCTGAATTGTCAACAGGTCAAGGCTAAGAGAATGAGACCCGATGGATTGCTACAGAGTCTAGAAGTGCCTCAATGGAATTGGTAGCACATCGCCATGGATTTTGTGACGCACTTACCTCGATCGAATAGGGGATGATGCGATTTGGGTTGTTGTTGATAGAATTTCGAAGTCAGCCCATTCATTCCCTATGATGTGAGGTGTTCGATGAAGAAGATGGCTAGACTGTACATCGAACATGTGGTTAGATTGCATGGAGTGCCGGTTTCGATAGTGTCTGATAGAGATCCAAGATTTACTTCCCGATTCTGGAAGAGTTTGCAAGCAGCTATTGGTTCAAGGTTGGCTATGAGTACAACTGTAACCCGCAGACAGATGGCCAATCCGAGAGGACCATACAGATTTTAGAAGATATGTTGCGAGAAGTTGTGATGGATTTCAGCGGTGGCTGGCAGGCTTCTTTATCCTTGGTTGAAGTTTCTTATAACAAAATCTACCAGGTTACTATCGGGATGGCTCCATTTGAAGCTTTGTATGGTCGAAAGTGTAGATCTCCAATCTGTTGGGAAGAGATTGGTGAGAAACAGCTGTCTACTCCTGAATTTGTGCAGCATATGAAAGATCAGATTGAGTTGATTCGGAGTATAATGAAAGCTGCACAAGATCGTCATGCGAATTATGCTAATAAGAGACGCAGACATTTGGAGTTTGAGGTTGGCAATTTAGTGTTTCTCAAAGTTTCTCCTTTCAAGAGAGTGATGAGGTTCTGATTTAAGGGTAAATTGGATCCTAGATTCATTGGTCCATTTGAGATTGTTCAGAGGATTGGGTTTTTGTCTTACATATTACGTTTTCCTGCTGAATTATCAGCGATGCATGATGTATTTCATGTGTCAATGTTGAGAAAATATGAGCCAGATCTATCCCATGTGCTGAGGACTTATGAAATAGATTTGGTTTCTACCTTGAGCTATGTTGAATATCCAGTGCAAATTCTGGATAGAAAAGAGAAGCATCTGAGGAATAAGAGTCTACCGTTGGTGATGGTCCAATGGTGCAAGCATGGAAGAGAGGAAGCTACCTAGGAAGTTGAAGAAAAGATGAGACAGGAGCGGCCTCATCTATTTGAGCGTTGAAAGTAGATTTCCAGGTAATCTCCTAGCTTGTGTTGCGCGATATGAGTGCTTTGTATTCTGGTTTAGCGGTAATTGCTGAGTTTTGGTGAATTTCTGGTGTTCTTTGTGTCTCTGATCTGTTGCGGTAAGTTGATTTCGAGGACGAAATCCATTTTTAGTTGGGGAGAAAGTGAGGACTAGAAATTGTTAATTTTGTAAATTATTAGTTAATCAGATCAGGGCGAGGATTAGCTAATAGAGAAGTTAACCATCGGGTTTTCATATTTGAAGGATTTGGTTTTGCCGTTGGTGATTTTTGGATTTTCAGATTTGGCGAAGAACAGATCAGATTTGAGTTGTTGATCGCTATCGGGTGGATTGGAGAAGGTAAGCTATTAGGATTCCCGCGTGAGTGTTAGCGAGAATCAGATTTGAGATATTCCTCGGGTGTTTGAGTAATTTGCTTTGAATAGGAAGTAAAACGATGTCGTTTTGAGTACAAGTGATACGGTGTCGTTTGGTGATAGTCAGATTTGAGTAGCGAAATATGTTCAGAAAGAGAGAGCAGATGCGCGCGTCTTTTTGGTGAAAGTCAAGTGTTGGTCAACGTTACTGTGTGGACCTGTACGGTTCGTGAGATTGGTGTACCGATGCGGTTCAGGGTTGTTCGGATCTGGATGAACGTTAGCGGGTCTGAGTGTGTGAGATCTGTTTCAGATCTGGAGTCAACGCGATGCCGTTTAGTGTTAGTGAGCGGGAACCCCTATGCTACGTCGTTTTGATTAGTAGCGCGATGTCGTTTGATGTTGGTGCGCTAGTATAGCGTAGCAAAGTTAAATCTGCAATAGCTGAGCCATATCTGGGTAGCGTCGAGATCTGAATGGCGCTAAGATCTGAATATGTCAGTGATTGACTTTCACTGTACCTTTGACTTGAGGATTTAAATATAAGTGTCTATTAACACTTAGAGAATTTTGAACCCGATATTTTCTTATCTTCTTCCCCAAGAACCCTCGATTAGTACTGTTCATTTGAACCTTTTTCTCCATCGATTTACGCCATCGTTTGGAGCAAGATTAGTGGCGCTGAGCTCGTCGTCCTTAGGGCTTTCGATTGATACCAGTTTGGAGTTTTAGGTCGAAGAGTTGAAGGAGCACGAAGTAGTTGTAGAGTTCAATTTCTTCACAATTGTTGTCCAATTGTTCTTCCGTTTCTTTAGAGCTTTCGAATTTGGGCTTGTAGGCTTTTTCCGTAGAGCTTTTGAGGAGCTCGTGAGTAGCAGATTTGAGCAGGCTGTTGGAGCTGCGTTCTGCGCGATCTGTCAAGGTAGAATCTGAGATATAAGGTACGAATTGAGCTTATTTAAACAGCTTTGGGCATAAGCATGTAAATATTCCATCATGATTTGAATGCTGTGATTTGGATGTCTACCTGAACAGATTTGGCTGACTGTGCTGTTCTGCTTACTATTTGATTTATGTATGTTGTTGAATTGATATTCCTAGTTCATGCATATATATTTAGCCTGATATTCGTTTGATGACCTGAGTCGAGCTAGCATTGTGATCGTCCGGCTGAGTTGTCGCCCCTGAAAGGTCAAATGCTATCATCGGAGTGGTGGCCGACTGATTTGTCGCGCCTAAAGACCATCGAGCTGTGATGGTCGACGGACCCGAATATCACGGACCGATGATTTCCACAGGCTGATCAGCTGTGCGTGGTGTTTGAGGCTAACTTGAGATTTTCCAGTTAAGTTGTTGTCCTAGATGACCGATTTCCTTGATAGCCTCATGCATATCATGATGTGAATATAGCATGTTTTATGATTTGTTGTTTTATGAGTGCTCTTCGTACTGAGGTTTTGACCTCGTTTCTTTTCCCTATTTTTGGGCTGCTTGGGTCTTGGTTGGCCTTTGCAGGTTCTTCAGGTAACCAGGCTTGACAAAGTGGAGCTTTAGCTTGTCGATCCCCATTTTGATTGAGTCCAAGTTATATCTATGTATTAATATATTGAGCCAGGGGATGTCCTGTGTCTTTATTTATATTTGGGGATCTGTAGTTGATTGACTACTTGTTATTTACATGTTGTGATGATGAGTTTTGATTTAAACTCTTTATTTTGATTATGAACTTATTTTGAGTGCTTTGGTATTGTTTGGATTAAATGAGTATTTAATCTGTGATTAGTGTATGGGGCCTGACAGTTAGGATCGAAAACACGCTCGGGAGTTCAAAGTGGTGGGTGAATGAACTCCTTTGATAATTTTTTATTTGAAAATTTTTCAAAAGTTTTACAGCTTGACACTAAATTCCAGCTGAGTTACCAACTAGGAAGGTGTTCTCAGTGAATACTGTTGTCTCGTGTAACAAAAGGATTTTATGCGAAAATAACATGATTCAGTCAGTAAACAATTTAATCGATGCGTAAATGTAAAAGATGTAGGGAGGAGATATTTGTTTCTGGAAGTTCGGAGCAAATTCTCATACGTCTCCCCTTCTTCCTCAATGGGAAGGTTTCCACTAGAATATTTGATTTATACAACCACTCCCACAACCAGCAGCCACGAGAACTCCTAGTAATACTGTTAAGATAATATTTATAAGTTTTGGTAATAACAAAAACAAGATAATAACTGAATCTTGAATATCTGATCTGGACAGTCAGTTATCGTGGTTGACAGTTAATGTAATGACCCGACTTTTCTTAAAAGAAATCAAGAAGATTGGGGTTCGAATTGAAAGACCCAAAGATTTCAATCTTAACAAACATAAGAGTCGTTAATAAAATTATGGACTAAATTACGAATAAACACAATTCATGACTGCTGAAATGCGAAATGAACGAAACAATGACGTGAGTGGAAGTAGAACCAAAATCTGGTAAACACTTTTCACAACCAATGAAGAAAATCAGCTGCAAGGGTGTACAAAACACGGAACTAAATCATCGGCTGATCGTAATAACATACGCGAATAACATCTGATAAAAATAGCAAGTGTTGCATTGGAACCCAAAATCTGATATAAAAGGGGCTGAATAGACTTCTACTGTTTAACTGTACTAGAAATCTGTTACAATACAAAAACACTACAACCGAAGTTTCTGTACAACAAAACAAAGTCTGAAAGAAATAATGAAATCTGATATCCACGATAAACACATCCTTCCTTTATGATCATCTCCCTCCAGCTCTTTACTGCTCATTACCTGCACTCAATGAAAACTAGTTAGCCAAAGGCTCAGTAGGTATGGAATAACGAAATCATGCAATAGAAGCTGAAACTGTAACTGGAATCTGAAATCTGAATACATTACTGAAGTCTGGATGCGCTTTAGAATGAACAAGCGCAATAACATATCTAAGTAATCTGATAGAAACTGAAAGCCTAAACATAATCAAATTCTGAAAACATTTTCTTTAAACATTCTCTAGAGCTGTGATTAAAATCACACTTGCGCTCTTCTTTCATTTTCTGAAATTATGACAACACTTTAAACATTTTGGTCCAATTCGTTTGATCAAACTCCTGATATTAGTCTCTTAGCACTATGGCTCATGGTGAAGGGATATACAGATCCGTCGACCTGTACACCTGATCCTTCCTCTGTTGAAAGGGCACACGGTTCGTCAGCCGCACACTCACCCTTTGTGACGCCCGAACCCAACGGGGCCACGAGAATTGGGTTAAACAAAAATTTTCGAATAAAAAAAGGGCTAAATGATAATTCTCTATAGGCTGTATTTCCTATAACTTGAAAAGAACAAAAACAAACGACAAGCTCAAGGATCAGCAGGTACTTAAGTTGCGCGCTAACTGCTAAAAACATTTGCGGAAAAACAGTTTGTATTGATAATTGCAATTGCGATTACAACAGCTGCTATTCTAAGTAAATATACAACCGTTGCTACTGATCTAATACAGTACAATCTATTCAAAACGATACAACTTAGACACGGAAAACGTAGGCCTTGGATAAACACAACGCCACCCATCTGCTGATTTTCAAGTTTCACTGCTGTTCCTCCACCAGTTGTCGTACCTGCACCATTTTAAAAGCTAGTGAGCCTAAAGGCTCAGCAAGTAAAACCTGAGTAGTAACAATTTCATAAAACGCAGGCAGACATCTGTGCAATGCATATGTTAAGGAACTTAAATGAACAATGTCATTTTCGTAAACATTTCAATAAACAGTAAATATGGCAGAAACAGGGGATGATAGCCCAGCTTCTCATTAAGTTCAATATCATTTTCAGTTGATCATGGCATATAAGTTCTATGCTATGTAATTTGCACTTTGATCAAAATGACTCCCGATATCAGTTTTAGCATATAGCTCATATGAAAGGGCAGTCGACATCTTCGACAACTGCTCACCCTTCTCCTTGGTGACCTTAACTATCTATGCCATAATCTAAAACATCTTTCGTTCCTTAACAATCTTTCTTTAAAAATTTCTGTAAAACATCGGGTTCCATTATTTAAAACATTTGCTTCCCATTTTAAAACTTTACTGAGCATTGAATTCGACTGTGAAAGCGTATCGCTAAACTGGAACTAGTTGAAAGAAAACCAGTCGCAAGGAATAGTACCAGTCGCAAGACTAATACCAGCTAAATAAACAGTACCAGTCGCAACGAATAGGAATCAGTCGCAAGACAAGAATCCAGTCGCAAGAATAAATATAAAAGAAAACGATGTCATTGGAGTGATCAGCAGA
>KV005170.1:14333-36512 GCA_001598015.1 Dorcoceras hygrometricum
AGCACTATCTTCATCGTCGTTGTCAAGATGCTTCGACTGGAAAAACGCTTGGAAGAATTTACCTGCTGATATGCATATGTGTTTTTCCATCTGCTGATTCCTTAAGCGATAAAACGATGTCGTGTCAACTTATTTAAGTGACGCCGTTTTGCTATCTTTGTAAAGCATCTGCTGGTTAACAACATGTAGAGCACCTGCTGGTTGAAATCACTGTAGCCAACTGCTGAAACAATACTTCTGCTGAATTCTCTAAAGAACGCTTCTGCTGAATTGTTTAAGCAAATCAATACGCTGTCGTTCCAACTTAACCAAACGTTGTCGTATCGCAATCTCCAACAAATATACTTAACCAACTGCTGAATTCTTCAAGAAAGTATCTGCTGATTACTTCATCTGCTGATACGAAACTGTGCACTCCAACGACGTCGTTCTAACTTATCAAAACGCTGTCGTTTAGTACTCTTAGCAAAACACGCTGAAACTCAAATCGGTACCTGCTGATCGAGACAACAACATCTGCTGAATTCTCACGAATACTCAACTGCTGAAATACCACTGCAGATAGATAAAGCGATCTACTGAAGAGTGCGACAACTGATTGTCCAATTGCAACTTGTCTTATTTTTGTTATCACCAAAACTTATACATATTGTCCTAACACGCTTCGACTGGTTTTGCCACCGACCAGCCGCTAGCTCTCAACACCAGCTGACACGTCGACCAGCAGGTACCTCAAATATGCGAAAAATACAAAATCTCCAAAATTGTTCAACACACGAAATGGAACCCGAAAATGCAACTCAAACACTCAAATAGAGATCTTAAACCAACAGAACCTCTATTTATCGATTCATTCCAACGATAAATCTCAATTATAAATCCAGGTCTCACAATAATGCTCAAACAGATCTGACAGGTAACCCAGTGGTTACTGATTTGACTAACGTTGACTCAACGCAGGTTCAGATCTCTTCAAGCGTGCCAGCTGCTGAAGCAACCAATGCTCAAGATGCTGTACAAGCAGATCCCATAGTACATCAAGTAACATCTGACGCACAAGATGCGAGTGTTAGAGTAGGTGCCCAACTAGCCAACTTGTGGCGTGTGGGTTCTTATTGACTCTTTGTAAAACGATCTTTATTTATAAAATTCGTATTCTTTTATGGCATTCTTTATCTTCATTATTTTATAATGTTAACAATTGTGTTGGATAAAGACCAAGAATAAACCATAGTGTATGTTAGATGTGATAGTGGATATGATGGCTATCATGAAACACATCTAATAGTCACTGTGTGTTCTAAACTCGTTCCTAGTCGATTGGGCCGTCAAAATGAGGATAAGGCCGCCCGAGTTTGAGACTAGCATCTGCGATGTGAATTACCATGTTTCATTGGTAGGGAACATTGTGATGTTCTGAACATGCAGATGGAAAGTGACCTGGTGATCTATCGAACTACCCTCGTTCGGACTTTCCAAGTGGTTACCATTTGTCGAGTGGATTAAGTCCGAGGTCTTGGTTGTACAGATTAGCCCTTATTACTCAAAACGTAATTGAGACTCTACATGATAGGTGCCTCACTTTGACCAATTTACCGACTCAGTTGGGGTCATCAGGTGGCGGGATCGGGTGAGGTCCCGATGCATGTAGGAGTCGATGCTTCATTGTCGAGGACTCACCGCTCGCCCTTGTGCGTGGATATCCTATGCTATCTGAGGAGATAATAGTGTGACAAATCTCTGGCAAGAGTACTTGATGTGTTTTAGGTAAATGGGTTTGCCTAGTAACACACGCGATGTCACTATTTGATCTCCAAGATGTATGCATGGTTATTAGATCTCTAGCAACTCTCGATTTACCAATGGTCGTTGATCTGATCGGGATATTTGTGTTGAAAGGACCGTACTGTACGCTAACCATGACCAACTGTTTCTTTCAGGCACTATCAGTGATACCTAGGGGATCATGGGGCGATGTTGCTAGACGCTTTACCATGATCCGATGGGTTAGTCCGAAATTGTGATTTCGGAGTCACAATTGTTGTGAGCCCACGGCTAGCTGTATCCCTGAACCATTGAGGGTCACACAAGTACTGGTTTATCGATTCACGTACAGAAATTAAGCTCAATTTGTTGAGTATAGGAGGAGGAAGGATGGAAATGCGACTTCCTAAAATTAAACAGGGTCAAAAATACAATTTCCCTAAAATTTGAGCTAGTTTGACTATCCTTGAAACTTACAGGGGCCAAACTGCTATTTTGGATTAGGTGGTCCGGAAAATTGTTTTCGCATCATAATGCTCAGTTTTGTAAACTGTATAGATCGGTCTGATCTGATCGTCGATCGGGATTATGATGAAGCCACTGCAATGGACTTGAAACGAATGTTCATATTGGCCTGGGCCCGACCCAAGCCCATTAAGCCGGTTCAAGCCCATGAAGAAATCTATATATAGGGCCCTAGGGTTAGCATTGAAACATAACACCATAACCCTAGATTTCTTCCTCTCTTCTCCCCACTCTCCTCACGCCGTCGCCGCCTCCTTGCCGTCCCCGCCGCCGCCGACGCGTCGCCGCCGCCGTCCGTCGCCGCCTTCGTACTTGTTCCGACCGTCTTGACAAGGAGATTCCGTCCGTGAAATCTTCGTCGTGTTTTCTAGTGCAAACCGACGAAGGAATCGAGAATCCAGTCGTGGACCGATTAAGGAGACGACAACCGCCTACCGTTGAAGTGCCGATTTCCTCATGAAATTGGTCGGAGCCAGGCGCCTAGATGCCAGCAAGGTACCAAGCTAAACATCATATGCATGTTTAGTTGCTGTTATTATTGTGTATTGACCGTTCCCGGGTCCATTATTTTAAATCTTCCGCTGCGCCCCGGGAGCGGGATCCGGATCCGCCGCTGCGCCAACAGTGGTATCAGAGCCAGGTTCGGATCTGTCAATACACTTTTTGTACCTGTATTGCATCAGATCTCAGATTTTCAAAACAAAAAAAAAGGTTCCGGTGCGTCGCCACCGCACCACCGTCGCGCCATCGCCGCGCACGCCACCGCGCGCCCTTCGCGCTCGGCGTCGCAACTATCGCGCGCGATTCGCGGCGGGATACGCGGGATCGTGCACGCGGATTGCTGCGGGCGTTGCGCGCCCGTCGCGCACGCCCTGCGCGCACAGCATGCAGCACGGTGGCTGCACGCATGCGGGCGGCGGTGCACCGCTCGTGCAGCGGTTCCGGGGCTGATATGCGAAAGCTATTTTTGAATTTTAGGGTTTTTCCGGGCCTGTCCCGGGCGGCCTGAGGGGTTTTTGGGCCAGTACTTGATATTGGGCTTTTTGGTCGGACCAAAATTAATTTTTGATAGTTTTGAGATTTTGGACCTAAAATTGTTTTGCGCCCAAAATGATGCAATTAAAATAACAAAATAAGATTTTATTTATAAAATATGATTTTATATTTAAAATGCGATTTTTTTGGATAATATCAAATTTTATTTGATTATTTTATTTATGTCAATTAATTGAATTTATAATGTTTGGGATGATCGAGAGCCGTGCCCAATGTGTTAGATGTATGCTAGGTTTTACATATTTTTTGTTGTAATATTGTTGATATCATTTCAAAGTGGGCCTGGTTTATGGCCCCTTCCCACCCCTTTAAATTGTATCCCTATTTGTCATGGTTATTTAATTGTAAATATTAGACTTACTGGGAGGAAAATTTTGAAGATGGTGGAGATGATGATCAAAGATATTGAAGACCGAAGATTTGTCAAATTGGAAGCTTATGTAATAGGATTGCATTTGCATACTGCATATCACCTAGGATTGGACCTAGGTACGTGCTTGGCAACCACGGATCGCATAGCTCTCGCTTATCGATCATCTCATTTTTATATATGATATATGTCTGTTGAATCCGTTATTTTAAATTTGATTTAAAATTATTGAGACCAAATTTCAAAATTAAATCCCTCATTTTAAATTTGATTTAAAATTTATATCAAGATCAAAAGTTTATTCGATAAACTAAGAGAATTTAAATATTGCTTAAAATTTCCTACCTTCCATCAACAATGGGTGTACGTCGATGCTACCCGTATACATGGCCCGGCTCATATTATTGAGGGTTATGTATGCCGGAAAGCTGTACACGTCATTGACACTTGATGTGAGTTGGTTGGAACTCCCTTTAACGTTGGCTCATATTATTGGGGACATTAAGGGGCCGTCCATCACGACTCAACATTGATGGGTCATCTTGACACGTGATAGTAATCGACGTCATATTATTGGGTCATTACTGGACGTGAGGTAAATACACGGAGGTTGCACCTGTTGCAATTGGGCTCTACCTTTTGAGGGTCATGGTTGGCTGATATTATTCGGGACCATGATTTCTTGATTGGACTCTGTGTACCCACTTAGGAAACTTGATTTCTCGATTTCATTATAGGGTGGTGAAATCGTTAAAATAGTGGGAGGGTAATTCATAAAACTAAATGACCATGTTTTATGTCTTAGCGTTTTTCATGAATAGTTAGTAATGCATGTCTGTTTTCCTTTCAGTATAAACTGCTATTACAATGTCTTCATTCAAAAATCCACTTGCTACTATACTGGATAGCAACAAGTTCACTGGTTTGAACTACCAAGATTGGCTTCGAAACCTTAAGATTGTCTTGGCTTCGGAGAAACTTCTCTACACGCTAGAGAGGACCCCTCCGAAGGAAGCCCCTACCGATGCCAGTCCTGAGGAGCTGGCAAAGATGGAAAAATGGTGGGACGACGAGCTTAAGGCACGGTGCTATATGATATCATCGATGTCCAACGAAATGCAGCGGCGTTTTGAGAAGATGGTGTATGCTGCTGACATACACCTTCATCTCAAGGAGCTGTATGGGGAGAACTCTCGGACTGAGAGGTTCACTACTGTCAAGGAGCTCATGACGAGCCACATGCGCGAGGGGACTTCGGTTCGTGAGCATGGGGTCCGTATGATTGTGCTCATTGAGAAGCTAGTGGTCCGTGATATCACGCTTCCACATGAGCTGTCTGTGGATCTGCTTCTCCTCTCCCTCCCTGCTGCGTTCGACCCCTTTGTGGTCAACTTTAACATGAACAAGCTGGAAGCCACCCTTGAAGAGGTGGTAAACATGCTTGTCATGTTTGAGGGGACCATAAAGAAGGACAAGCCCGTCCTCCTTATGGGCTCTTCTTCCTCTGCGAATAAGGGGCCCAAACTCAAGGGAAAGAAACGTTCTATCCCTGCGAAGGAAGGAAAGCCCACCAAGAAGCCCAAGGCAAGGGCCTCAAAGCCGGACAAAACTGAGGATGTTTGCCACCACTGCCAAAAGCCTGGGCACTGGAGGAGTGGATCTCATATCTGCAATGATTTGCTGGTAATGACAAAAAGCTGGCGTCTTAGAGAGGGTGAGACCCACTTGAGGCTTGGAAACGGAGCAAGGGTTGCTGCTGTAGCTATAGGAGATGTTTATTTATTTCCGTCTTCAAATTTTAAGTTGTTGTTGAGAAACGTTTTATTTGTTCCTGAATTAATAAAGAACATCATTTCTGTTTCTATGCTTGATAGTGATGGATATTCTTGTCATTTTGCCAATTCGATTTGCAATATTCACAAGAATGAATGTTTAATTGGAATTGGGGAACGCGTAAACGATCTATACACCTTAAAATTAAAAGAAGTTCCAACTCGCGGTGTGGAAACACATGCAACAACAATAAAAAAAAGGAAACGATAGTTGAACTCGGCACAACTTTGGCACGCTAGGCTAGGTCATTTTTCTTTAAATAGGATGAACAAGTTGATTAGGAGTGACATGTTTGATATGTCTGACATTAACTCCCTACCAACTTGTGAGTCTTGTCTCAAGGGAAAAATGACTAAGTTGCCCTTCACGGGCAAAGCTGACGTGCTGAAGGCCTACTGGATTTGATCCACACTGATGTGTGTGGCCCACTTAGCATTGGTACTAAGTCCGGACACACCTACTTCATCACCTTTACCGATGATCATTCTAGGTATGGGTACTTGTACTTAATGAAGCACAAGTCTGAATCCTTTGAAAGGTTCAAAGAATTCAAGGCTGAAGTGGAAAATCAATTAGGAAAAAGTATTAAAACACTTCGATCTGATCGAGATGGAGAATACTTGAGTACCAAGTTTCAAGACTATTTTAAAGAGAATGGGATTCTCTCACAGTGGACCCCTCCGGCCACACCACGGCTCAATGGTGTAGCGGAGCGTCGTAACCGAACCTTGATGGACATGGTTAGATCTATGATGAGTTTCACTGAACTTCTTGCATCGTTTTGGGGCTATGCACTCGAAACGGAGGTAATGTTGTTGAACAATATCCACACCAAGGCGGTGGATAAAACTCCATATGAGATATGGATGGGCAAGCCGCCCAAGTACTTATACTTGAGGATTTGGGGATTTCCTGCTTACGTGAAGCAGACAGTGGGAGATAAGCTGGATAATAGATCCATCTTATGTTACTTTGTTGGATATCCAAATAATTCTATTGGATACTACTTCTACTATCCCAATGAAACAAAAGTGTTTGTTTCTAGAAACGCCACCTTTCTGGAAAGGGAATTTCTACTTGATAAAAAAGGCAAGATAGTAGAACTCGAAGAAGTTCGAGAACCAACTGAAGTACCAAGTGAGTCTCCCGCACCTCAAGAGCCAATACTTGATGTGGACACACCTAGGAGAATCTGAAAGGGTTTCTAGGGCTCCTGTTAGATATGGGTTCCTCCTTGAAGATGATCAAAGTGATCAAACTATTGGATGTGATCCAAGAACTTTCAAGGAGGAAATTTCCGATGCTGATTCTAATTTGTGGCTTGAAGCAATGCAATCTAAGATTGACTCAATGCATTCGAACCAAGTTTGGACTCTTGTTAATCCTCCCGAATGAATAGTTCCTATTGGGTGTAAATGGATATACAAGAGCTGATGGTTAGGTACTGACCTACAAGGCACGACTGGTCGCGAAATGTTACACTCAGAGACAAGGTGTTGACTATGACGAAACCTTCTCACCAGTCGCAATGTTCAAGTCAATTAGAATCCTACTAGCCATATCCGCATGGTATGACTATGATATATGGCAATGGATGTGAAAACTGCGTTCCTTAATGGAAACATTAAGGAAGAGATCTATAAGACGCAGCCTGAGGGTTTCACATCTGTAGGAAGTGAGAATAAAGTATGCAAACTTCAGAGATCGATTTACGGTCTCAAACAAGCATCGAGAAGTTGGAACCTAAGATTTGATGAAATGATTAAAGAATTTGGTTTCATCAAGAATCCCGAGGAGCCATGTGTGTATAGGAAGGTAGTTAAAAATGTTGTGACATTCCTTGTACTTTATGTTCATGACATCCTACTCATTGGGAATGATGTAGGAATGTTGCAGTCAACTAAAGTATGGTTGTCTAGTAGATTCTCGATGAAGGA
This sequence comes from Dorcoceras hygrometricum, assembly GCA_001598015.1. Lineage (NCBI taxonomy): Eukaryota > Viridiplantae > Streptophyta > Magnoliopsida > Lamiales > Gesneriaceae > Dorcoceras > Dorcoceras hygrometricum. The sequence continues at coordinate 21,819 of KV005170.1, forward strand.
CATGGGTGAAGCATCCTATATTCTAGGAATACAGATCTATAGAGATAGATCGAAAAGGATGCTCGGACTCACCCAAGCTATCTACATCGATACCATACTTAAGCGGTTCTCTATGGAAGAGTCCAAGAGAGGACACCTACCTATGTGCCACGGGGTCACTCTATCTAAGTCTATGTGTCCAAAGACTGATGAGGAGATAGAGAGTATGACACCTGTGCCATATGCCTCGGCAATAGGTAGTATTATGTATGGCATGATCTCAACTAGACCAGATGTCGCATATGCTCTGAGTGTCATGAGCCGCTACCAAGCCAACCCCGTCCAGATGCATTGGAAGGCCGTGAAAGATATTCTTAAGTACTTACAAAAGACTAAGAATATGTTCATGGTCTATGGGGGTGGTGAACTGAAATTGGAAGGCTACACTGATTCTAGCTTCCAATGTGATGTGGATGATTCGAAGTCAACCTCTGGTTTTGTATTCATGCTCAATGGTGGTCCTGTCTCTTGGAAGAGTTTCAAGCAAGACACCATCGCGGATTCAACCACTGAGGCTGAGTACATCGCAGCATCAGCTGCTGCTAAAGAGGCGGTTTGGATGAGGAACTTCGTCCAAGATTTGGGCGTAATCCCTGAAGGAGTTGGTCCAGTCCCGATGTACTGTGACAACACGGGTGCCGTTGCGCAAGCAAAGGAGCCTAGGTCTCACCAAAGATCCAAACATATACTGAGGAAATATCACATAATCTGGGATATTGTGGCTAGAGGTGACATAGCAGTCGAGAGAGTCGCCTCTACAGACAACATTGTTGATCCACTTACGAAGCCCTTGCCAGGACCGTTGTTTGAAAAACATCGCGAAACAATGGGACTGCGTCTGATGAGTAGTTGGCTTTAGGGCAAGTGGAGATTGTTAGAGTAGGTGCCCAACTAGCCAACTTGTGGCGTGTGGGTTCTTATTGACTCTTTGTACAACGATATTTAAAATTCGTATTCTTTTATGGCATTATTTATCTTCATTATTTTATAATGTTAACAATTGTGTTGGATAAAGACCTAGAATACACCATAGTGTATGTTAGATGTGATAGTGGATATGATGGCTATCATGAAACACATATAATAGTCACTGTGTGTTCTAAACTCGTTCCCAGTCGATTGGGCCGTCAAAATGAGGATAAGGCCGCCTGAGTTTGAGACTAGCATCTGCGATGTGAAGTACCACGTTTCATTGGTAGGGAACACTGTGATGTTCTGAGCATGCAGATGGATAGTGACCTGGTGATCTATCGAACTACCCTCGTTTGGACTTTCCAAGTGGTTACCATTTGTCCAGTGGATTAAGTCCGAGGTCTTGGTTGTACAGATTAGCCATTATTACTCGAAATGTCATTGAGACTCTACATGATAGGTGCCTCACTTTGACCCATTTACCGACTCAGTTGGGGTCATCACGTGGCGAGATTGGGTGAGGTCCCGATGCATGTAGGAGTCGATGCTTCGTTGTCGAGGATTCACCGCTTGCCCTTGTGCGTGGATATCCTATGCTATCTGAGGAGATAATAGTATGACAAATCTCTGGCCAGAGTACTTGATGTGTTTTAGGTATATGGGTTTGCCTAGTAACACACGTGATGTCACTATTTGATCTCCAAGATGTATGCATGGTTATTAGATCTCTAGCGACTCTCGATTTACCAATGGTCGTTGATCTGATCGGGATATTTGTGTTGAAAGGATCGTACTGTACGCTAACCATAACCAACTGGTTCTTGCAGGCACTATCAGTGATACCTAGGGGATCATGGGGCGATGTTGCTAGACGATTTACCATGATCCGATGGGTTAGTCCAAAATTGTGATTTCGGAGTCACCATTGTTGTGAGCCCACGGCTAGCTGTATCCCTGAACCATTGAGGGTCACACAAGTACTGGTTTCTCGATTCACGCATGAAAATTAAGCTCAATTTTTTGAGTATAGGAGGAGGAAGGATGGAAGTGTGACTTCCTAAAATTAAACAGGGTCAAAATGCAATTTCCCTAAAGTTTGAGCTAGTTTGACTATCCTTGAAACTTACAGGGGCCAAACTGCTATTTTGGATTAGGTGGTCCGGAAAATTATTTTCGCATCATAATGCTCAGTTTTGTAAACTGTATAGATCGGTCTGATCTGATCGTCGATCGGGATTTTGTAAAATCGATGTCTATTGACGATCTTTTGGCCACTATCCCACATGACTCAAAGCTACCTTCTTCTGTTGGAGTTGTAACCAATATTAAGTTTGGGAAAAGTATTGAAATCAGAGGAGTCGAAGAAGGGGACTGGTACAAGACCAGGCTTCCGAAGATTCCAGCTGCTGATAAGGGAAAGCACCTCTTTCAGAGAAGGATCCGATAAAAGGGCATCCGGCCTGGGAGATATTTTCAATAATCTGTGCAAATATAGAGTTGCTTATAAAGTTGCGAGAACAGGTTATAGACGAAGTTGACAAATTCTTTAATTCTTTCAGTTTTCGCCGCTTGGCTGTCTTAATGTTAGAGGAAATTTATGCTAAGGAGGAACAAGTGTTGACATGGGCACAAACAGATTCCACCAAGATCGCTCTTCAACGGCGCATGTATATACTGACCAAGTACAGAGGGTTACTGCTTCCAAAATTTTTGGAGGCTAGACGCTTAAATTTTGTAGCGGGTCATTCATTGTCAGCTATTGACCTTATAGTGCTGGATATGTTATCTGATCTTCATCGTGTTGTTTTGGAGGAATTGCGGACGCAGATGCAAGTACACGGATTAGCATGGGAGATGTCGTGCTATTCGAGCCTATTTGAAGATGATAAAAGGGATCGTGGTGCAGTGATTGCACGATCAAATACTTCCACCAGGTCTCTATGCTGGCTTCGAACCAAAATCATGGTTGATGGGTCTTGGGTTATTCAAGAAGCTAACGACTTATGGCAGCGCCTGTCCAAGTAAACTGTCCCTCTCACGATAGAGTTGTCACGACAGAGGCAATTCGATGATACTCTTGCCCCAGCGAGTGAATTTTTCAAAATGTTTCACAAACAATGGGCTGATGTTTGTATAGAAGCTGCACAGTTTTACATTTCTGGCAAACTACAGCCTGTTGGAACATTCAATTGGTGCAAGATTTTAGCAGTTGTTCGCAACGAAAAAGTTAGGGATGTGACCGTAGATCAAACAGAATTTTGTGGGACTTTTAGACGCGGACTTGATGTACAGATAGTTCTTTCAGACTCTAGTTCAAGCTCTTCTTCCAGTCATGAACTGATGGATTTTCATGTAAATATTCCTTCAAAAAATGAAGAGACCTCTGTCACTCAGTTTGATTCTCTTGTTGACCCTCCTGTGAGTACAGACACTTCTGTTGATCAGATTTCTCTGCCAACTGCTCCTACCACAGATGTTGCCGAATCTTTTACCGCTCTACGGGCATCTATCTCTCGAATTTTTGTTAATCACGAGAAAGCTTCTAGGAGGTTAGGCGATTCTCAGAGCGAAATCCTATTCAAAATTGATCATCTGGAGAAAACTTTTGTTGACGCTCTTACCCAGCAAGATCTATCTTTCTGAAGTTTGATTAAAAGTGTTCGTCAAGAAGCTCAGAATCAAGCAGACATCACATCGATAGAACTGAAAGCTGTTCGAGCACAGAATGTTGTTTTGATGACAGATTTAGTGGATATTCGAAAGGAGGTTAGAGAATTGAAGGCTGCTTTCTCGAATGACATATTGGATTTCCGTGCGCAAGCGCAGGAAAATTATAACAACCTCACCACCCAGCTCTCTGAACTCGTTGATTACATTAATCGGGGTGGTAATGACAAAAAGGAGGAAAGTAGCAGCCGTGGCCCGCAGCCTCCACCTGATGATAGAGACATAAGTGGTTCTGGTGGGTCTGATGGAAGAAACAGAGGAGGACGAAGTGAATCGTCAAGGAAGCGACACTACAGCAGTGGTGGACCTCACAAGAGAGATGCTGATTATTGGCTATGAGGAAAAATATAAACAGTTGTTGGTTTTTTCAGTTTCGTTGTACAAAACTTTTGTACTTAGCGAATTCCTCATTTATGAAATTCTAGCAGACTTGAAGCAACGTATGTTTGCGTCTTTAAATCATAAGGCTGCTAAGTTTTGTCATCACCAAAAAGGGAAAATTGTTAAGATAAAATTTATAAGTTTTGGTGATAACAAAATAAGACTGAGAACTGATCTTAAGTATTTCCAGAAGATAAGAGAATTGAAGATTTCATATTCCGTGACGTCATTGAGAGTTTCTCAGAAGACAAGAGAATTGAACTTTTCAGATCTCGTGACATCATGCCTTTAGTTACAGTTTTCCAGTTTAGAGAGTTCTGAGTTAAGCGTTGACTTCTGAGTTGACTCATCGGGAAGTGTTCAGACATCGAGTCAAGTATTCAGTTATCGGGACAGTTGTTCAGTTTTGAAGACTTTCAGATTTGATTCAGAAACTACAGTAAGATATCTGCTTTTGAGTTAAGTATTCAGAGATTCAGAATTCCATTATCGGGTTGATGTTTTCGAATCAGATTTGGTTATTTGGATCAGTTGAGTATTCGGGTCAGGATTTCAGTATTGAAAGTATTCAGACCTCTCAGTAATATATTCCGTTATATTGACTTCAGTGGTATTATTCAGATTTGAGAGTGTAAACAGATTTCTCTCTAGTTACTTCAGATCTTAGTATTTCAGAAAGTGGTTACAGATCTAACAGAGTACATCAGATTTGAGGTTGTCAGAAGTGTTTGATTCATACTTAGGAACAGTATACTTTCAGAAGTCGCTAACTTCTCAAGACATGACAGAGTAACGGCGATATATCAGATATGATAAAGAGAGTAACTTTCAGTTTTCTCTATTGAAATATAAGTAAGCTTCGAACATCTTCAGAAGTTATCAAAGAATTATTTAGAGAGAATCAACGGTCAAAGTTTATATCGTATAAAAAGCTAGAATTAAGGAGACAAGATCAGAGCTATTTTGGGTAAAATTACACAGTGCGCAGAATGCTTGATACTATGATTGCCCGCTTTGGAATATAAGTCAATTTAGCCCTGACAAGCGCAGTTTACCTTTTGCATGGCATTAATAGAGCATTAAATGCTATGATATGATGAAGATATGCGAAAGAGCTTATCTCTACTGGCTACATTTAATGACCGTTGAAGACAAAGAGTATAAAAGGCTGAAGAATTCAAATGAAGAAGCTCTCCGCTACCTTTTGATCTCGACGCTATCAGTGTTTTACAACGCTCACTCTTTGTCATCAAAAAGCTCTCATACACTTACTGGAAATTGTCATTGCAAAGATTTTCTAAGTCCAGTATTTCAAATCGAAGAACATTCAAGTTTAGCCTTCATAGTTCTTAACCTTCGAGTTATCTTCTGGTTTACATTTGTAAACAGTTCTTGTTGATAAAAGAACCAGAAGATCTACAGTACTCAATAGCATTGTTTTCATTGTAATATTTATATTTGAGTCTGTAACAAACGTGCTACGTGAAGCCGTTTGAGAAAAACCAAGCTAGTTGTAAACAGCAGCTGCGTCTGCGTGTATTGGTGATAGCTAGGAGTTCACTTGGAGCGTGGCTCGGTGACTGGGTGTAGATAGAAGCTGTGTGCATCAAATTCTTCTAGTGATACCTTCCTGCAAAGGAAGAAGGGGAGACGTAGGATTTGATATCCGAACTTCCAGAAACAAACTCTGACCCTTGCACTTTTAATTATTTGCATCGTATTTACTTTTACACTGTTCACTGGTTGATCGATTTGTTTTTCGCACATTTATTGTTAGTCGAGAAACCAGACTTCGAACTGAGATACCTCAGATCTGGTAACTCAGATCTGAGTTAAGCGAGGCGCTTATAAAAATCATTTTAAAGGTTTCGAAAATTTAAATATAGTAAGAGTTCATTCAAACCCCCCCTTCTGAACTCTTAAAGCTGTTTTTCGATCCATATTGATCCTATCGCTAGTAGGCCATGTGTGCTGTAAAAGTGATGCTAGATCTTAACGGATAATACTATCTCTGCTGGGGATAGGATCGACGATAAAGTAAGGGATAAGACTGATCTCTAAGGGAAATGTGACAGCACCAACAGTTAGACATGAACCTCCCTGGACTCATGGACCTAACAGTCCAACCCTAATGCACACAATAGGTGCACTCTGCATTGTCACATTATAAGGAAATAAAGTTGCACCTTGGCTAACAGCTATAACTTTTGGTAAAACGGCAAACGATCGGCCCTACAATTATTATTTTATGAAAAATTTATGTTGAGGAAAATAGGATAAAGTTTGAGGCTTGAGAAATTTACTGAGGTAAGCATGAGGAAAAATATTTTGAATGATGGGACTTGACTATGGTTATTTATTACTGATATGTGGCAGCAAAAGTACCGTGTGGCCATATCAAATTGACGTATAATGGACTTCAGAAAAGTACCAAGATGTCTTACATTTGACGGAACTGGATTCCATAAGATTACTGGGATGTCTTTCCAGTCTAGTACTATGGTTTGATATAACTTGATCAAGTGACTTGAGGTATAAGGTCCACAGTCGGGAAATGGAGTTCACAAAAATATTTATTTTAGCGATTTTATTTCTTATGCATGGTTTTTCAAGGAAAATGATATGAGGAAGGTTATGTTTTGCATTAAATGTTAAGAAAAGAATTTATTTGAATATAAATATTTTAATACATATAATTGTATTATTTAGTACTCGTTATTTTAAAATTTGCATTTGTTGAATCTTTAGACTCATTACATTTGATTGGTGCAGATGATACAGATGCTTAGAAATGAGGAGCAGGACCCATCACTACACCCAGCGACCTCGCATTTTTTCGCGAAAGTTTGAATGAATAATTTATTTATGCTGAGTAATTTAAACTAGAGTACGATGGATTATTTGATGGGTATTTGCATTCGAGTCACTTGAGAATTTAAACGGTGGAATATTTTGATTATGCTTGCTACTTTACACATTTTTTTGAATTCCTAGAAATTTCGACTATTTTACTAGTAAGCGTAATTTTATTCGTTTCATAAATACTTGTTTATATTGCAAAAGATTTTACATTAATTATATTATCCTAAAAAATATTCCACATCTATTTTTATCAGAAAACGTGAGTTGGGCGTTGCACCGGATTAGGAGGATATCAATATTCAACCGTTGAATGGCTATCCCCATTTAAAACCGGAATAGTTGGAGCCGGGTGCGAAGTCGTCGAAGGTAAATAGTCGATAAACACACCCTATGAATGGTATTAGTTGTTATTGCCTTGTTATAAACACCCTATGAATGGTTGATTATTGCTTTGTTATTTATTACGTATGAGCGTAATACCGATGCAAAATATTTTGAAAACCTCCGCTGCGCCATGGGATGCGATCCGGAGCCACCGCACGCCAACAAAATTATATATGATTATATTAGTTTTGTTTCTCTTAGCGTTTGTGTAGTCCGGAGTAAAATGTTCCAACCCTTATGCTCCTTTTAAACTATAGCAGGAAAGAAAAGTTTCCACTATTTTGAAACTCACTACCATGCATATAAGAAGAGAATCGACATGAATATATTGATTTATAATAGCTCATTCGAGATCGTTATTTCCACACAAAATGTGCTCTTCCACCACTCTGACATCACTGCCGCGAAGGTGGTTCGTTGCCGGAAAAACATTTGCGGTAACATGCATCACGGCATGGCTCCCTCTTCGCCCGGAAAGGGCATTTCATACAACACTGGCGAAAGCATTCCATTCGCGGGCGGATAGGGTCTTCGGTCGCGTCTGCATTTGTTGTAAACATAAGCAATATGATCATGGCCAGTACTGCAATTATTCTCATTACTGGACCCTTCATTTTCTTGAAATTTTGTAAGAAAATTACTGATTTATATATGGGTTTGAAGTTAGGTATATATAGAACGATTTAAGGGCCTTAATTCTATTTTCCTCATTTATTAAATGGGTTACTCGAGAGTGAGTAGTACATGATTCACGGTTTTTTTCGAATGTCTGTGTGAAAAAGGTTAGATATTGTATTAACTTAGTGAGAATGATTCCAATTTATATTAATTTACCTTTATCGAAAGTTTTTTTCCCGAAAAAAAAGGTCAAAGATTTTGTCTCTGTAAGTTTGGATGAGATACACAGATTCAAGCAATTAGGGGTGGAAGATTATGCAAAGATTTTATTGTTTTTCTCATTTTCTTTTTATCTTGAGGGGAAAAGCAGTCGTACTATGTGATATGATTTATTAATGGATACTGTATATTTTGTTTTAATTACTTTTATCATTATTAGCATTCACATATAGGATAATTTGTTTACGATTGGAGACTAGAATATTATTTTGACTAGATACAAATATATTTGATTCAAATTATTTTTACATTTATTATTTTCAAAGGTTATTTTCCTGATTATAAAATTCTATTGCAATTAGACCCTAATATTTTCCCAACATTGTAAATTTTGCTGCCACTATATTATGCTCTTATCTGCTATCACCGGAGAACCAAAATAAGAGAGACTCAAACTTTTAGAGAGATATGAACTTGAGCTTTCCAAAAGATGTACAAATTAGCCTAGGAAGGATGTGACCAATCAGTCCCTTACATTGAACATTATTAATATATGATCAATTGACTGTCGTTTCACCAAAACAATATTAATAAATGTATTAATATTATAACTTCAATCTTTTAAATCTTTTAAATCATATAACCGTTAAACGGGTGCATGTTCGATTCCTCTTCTAGCATATCATTTTATTGAATTCCCCCCAATTTGTTTATTTTGCATTTTTGAACTGATATTTTATATTTAATTAGTCAGACCGATTTTTACCTTTTGAAATTGTGGGACGATACACAGAGAAAATTTTTAAATGAGGCTCAGATCGAATTTCACATAATTTCTTAATCGAGAGAAGAAAACGGGAAAGAAATAATACACAGGATCAAAGGAATTCGCAATTATAAAATTTATAATCGTTCATAAAAATATTAAAATGAATTAAACACAGATCTGTGCAACGAGCGAAAAGTGTATCGTCATTAAATATTTTACGCCAATTTATTTATTTGCTTGTTGACGCTAAAGCATTTGCAAATAATATATTTAAGTCGTCTGATATGAAAGAAATGTTTTGAGGTTAGAAAGCTCTGTGGTTGCATTTTTAAACTTTTGATTAAAAAAAGTATTTAAATTTCTATTTTACATACGGTCTCAATCTCGAGAACAAATATAAAACATGAAAAACAAAAACTAAAATTGAGAACTTCACGTAAAATGGGATCCACAACTGTTCAATGTCCAATAATATGTAATGCTAAGATTTCAGCATCTCAATTAATGTATTTACACGAAGATCACATGTTTTTGTAGGCTGATTATACAAATTTCAAATTGCATTATATTTTCATTTAGCAAAATGTAGGATTTTGGCCTTTTTAATAGTCAAATTTTGATCTTACCAGTCAACAAATTTTGTATAATGTCAACATTGTCTCTACTGTCAGCACTTTGTTGGAGGAAAGTGTGAAAACTTTAAAAAAAAGTGTTAAGACCAAAATTTAGCTATGTAGAATATAAAATCCAAATCATACCAATTACATGATGATCATAGCAACTTTTTTAGTATTTCTAAAATGTTTAAATGAAACATCTTCTAGAAAGACCTGGTCATATGCTTCATTTTCCATGTACTTAATTGTAATAATCACGACGTAGGAAATTGATGTCCCTCATAATCACCTCGGGACCCGAGTATCGAGCAGCTTACTCGTAACCCCGACGCACGACACCAAGATCGGTAGAACATCCGAGGACGCGCTCCAAGGTCGAGATTTGCCCGAGGCCTCACTACCATTTCGGGAGTATTTCCCGAGGACCATGTCCCGATGTGATGAAGAGTCCTGCCAAGGTACGTCTCTCCTTGTGCAAACGAATCTCGTCTGGATACGTCTTTCCTTATTTGAAGAATCCTAGGTCGATACATCTTTCCTTAATTAGCGAGAGGATCCCGAGGATCACGGAGAATATCCGTCGAGATATTCTCTCCTCACCGCCTTAGCCCCTCTATAAATATCAGGTATGTTCCCTCATTACACACACACACTCATTCTTGCACACTTTCAGCACATATTTGCTCTCTTTTCTCTCGCGCGAATTGTTTGACTTAAGCATCGGAGGGGCTTCGTCGGACACACTTCCGACGCCCTCTGACCAGTTACTTGTGGTTGCAGACAACAAGGAGAAGCACAATACAGTCCCCCGTTGCTCGACGTTCCCGAGCTCCTCGACGTGGTGATGTTTGCTCGTCGGCTGAGCTAATTTGGCTACATCAGAAATGTTATATATGAAACTACTAAAGCTGGAAAATAAGGCTTTTTATTGATGATTTTAAGTTTACGATTACAACCTATATATACAATGAGTGTGAAATAAGAATTTAGAAGTATAATACAAGTAGGAATAAATTTAACCAAATTCGTTGTATTGATTTGCTTTTAACAAATGCCTTGGTTGGCTTCTGATTGATTGAACCTTACTTGATTTGTTTTTTCTTTGATAATATCCTTACCGAAATATAAGCTCTATCAGAAAGACAAATCTGTGATCTAAGCTATTATATGTGGAGCTATATGATTCCAAAGAGGAACGACGCCACGCTAAAATTTAAAAAAAAAAAAGGTATATATATTATATATGTAGAATATAAATCCAACTTTGAATAAGATACACAGAAGCCACTCAGTCAGGTAGCACATGATCTGAACTCCTAACACACTTCTTACAATCAGCACAATGTTGTGTTTACAATGAATTTATAAGGCTTAAGCTAATCAGATCAAGTAAACTAAGCCAATCTGATTCAGCTCTCGGTCGAAACCAATAAAGAAGATTTAGTGAATCAATTAAACAATAAAAATTCTTCCGTGGAGAATAAAAGATAGTTTGAATAATCAAGCTTTCAGCTTCTCATCCTTTTAAACTCTTCAGATCCAAACAGTAATAAATATATCAGGTAGACACAGCTGATAAATTCCTCATCATGTAATTAATGGAATTAAAAAGCTTGCACTTTACTTCGTATTGCTCCATTTAATGTTCCGCCTTTTTCATTAAACGGATAATCCTTGTACAAAATTATCTCTGACACATTCTGATTGTATCTTGAATTGTTCAACTGCAACAAATATTTTGTCAAGTCAAAACCTTGAAATCTGTTCTGATCTGATATATAAGAAACTTTAAAATTGATCTCTGTTCTGATCTGAATAACCTAAAATGATTTGTTCTACACTTCAAACATGATCTGATCTACTCTACTGATCTGCTCCTAGAGCTAAGTTGATTTTACTTAAATTAGATGTGATCTGTCTTATCAGACGAAAGATGTTAGGCTCTGGCCTGATCTGATCAACTAATCTTCAAGCTGTTTTTCCTTCACCAAAATTTAGAATATTTTTATCAATAATTTCCCCTTTCTGGTGATGACAAAACTTAGATAGAAGACTTGTCAAAGAATTTATCTTTTATAGATCAACTTTCTAAGCTACTCTTGCTAACTCCTTGAACTTTGATCTGATACAGGTTTCCAACCATGATCTGCATTAATACGATGTTAGGCTAAGTAGCACATATATCCGTTGTGCTAATCTTTCATAAAAAGTATAAGATTAAGCTTCTGAACTGATATATGCATTCTATAAAGGATCCGTTCACATAAAGATAGTTTCAAAAGTGAACCACATAAGTGAAGGAGTGAAGTCCTAATTTGGATTTTGTTCTTTACATGAAGTCCAAGCTGGTTTCTGCACTGCAATTCAAGTCACAATCTGGATTCTCAAAACCTGTTCTATACAAACTCTTATTTGTACAAGTCCAACTCTGTATGCACTGATCTAATTTGTACAACTACGGAGCTTTTCGAAATGGTCGAAAGACAGAGATACTCAAAGATACCTATATCAAGTAAATTCTTTTTATCTCTTTCTTTTACTACTTTCCCCTTTTTGGCATCACTCTTTTCCTTTAAATATTCCACAACTTCAGTAATTTGCGAGCTGAGTGTGCCACCTCATCAGCAAGTTCTTTCTTGTTATCTTGAATATCCTTAACGAGATATATCTGTAGTGAGCACTAAGTTCTCCGAATTGATTCCAGTAGAGCGTCCGTCTGCTTTGTCATTGCATCTTTGAATTTTTGTAAATCAGTGTGTACTCACAGCTGATTCACCTGCATACCACTTACTACATCTTTCATTGACCCAACTATATCAGATAAGTGCTGAACTTCTTGAATAGAATTATTAGTAGGGATAGCCAGGGTACTTGGAGAAAAAGGAATCATCAATAATCCTTTGTGATCCTCTGATCTGGATGATTGTGAGTCCTGATCTATCCCTAACTCTACAACAGCTTGTGCTCCAATAGCAACAACACCAATAAAATCTAAAGTTCTAGTCGGATCAGCTAAAGTTATTACCTCTAATTGAGCTGCCTTCGAAGTTCGTCCACTATCCAAATACCATGTAGATCTCCTTAACAGATCTCCTCTGCTAACCTGCAAACAGAAAATAAATTTTTGTTTCCCAATTTTACTTGGGTCCAGATTGGATTAATCGTTTTGAGACCCAAATTGATTCACTCTAAAATTTCTTCCAATATGTACGTCCAAAAAGTTCGTGCATAACCAGTGTGCGATCTGTTGAGATTATATTTAGCTTTTTGATCATTTTGATCGTTTCTCTTTTATATCCTTTTTTTATGTCTTTTTTTCCTCTTTGAGTTACGCCTTTTCTGGTTCAGATCAGATGAAAAAGGATTGAATTTTACCACAATATTATCTAATCTGTTATTTAGCTAGCTTGGCTTGGAACCCTCAGGCTCAATATCTTGTTTCCCTTTTTGGTTCAGTTGAGTCTCGTTCTGATCATTATACTTGACTTGACAGTCTCAAGGGTATCATGTGTCACACTGGCTTGGCAAACTCATTTTAGTGAGTTTGTCTCTGGCCAGATCTGATTGAGTATAAGTGTCACTTGAGCTGCTTTCATTACCATTGAAACCTAAGCCTGTTTTACCATTTAACGGCTTTTAAGTTTCATGCAACCTGTTTAATGAAACAGAAGACTTAGTCCGAGAATTCACCAGGATCAATATTTGATTTTCAACGATGATTTCCTAAACTTACAGTGCAAATTTTCATTTTCAATTATCATCTTACTTAAATGTGTCTTTAGACTGTCTGATTCCTCAAGCTATTCATAGCCTGAGTGGTCCTATCTATCCTAAAGATTTTCTTTTCAACTTTAACATCCTCAAATGTCTGCGAAAGCTTTTTGCACTCATAAACCATTTCATTTAGTATCGAAATTAGGTACTCTCGTGTAAATTCAATATTTGAGATGTCGAAAACCTCATCATTGACATCATCCATTAGACAATGTTCTTCTTCCTCTCATTCTCACAAGACGAACTGCGGGAAGTACTTTCATCTAAATCTAAATCAGCCCACTTGCTCTTGTTCTCCTCAGCAACAAGAACTTGCTGGTCATGTTTCCTTCTAAATGACGTCTTGTCATTTCTACCACGTCTCCTTTCCGATGACTTCTTATCATCTTTCTTCAGTTTAGTAAAATCTGCTGTAAAATGACCAATCCTGCCACAGTTAAAATAGTTTAGGTCAGTAGAAGTCTGTTCATTTTTTATGGTTTTTATTTGAAAATGAGGGAGATTGATTTCTTCTCATAAATTTCCCAAACTTATTAACGAAGAGGGATATGTCATCATTGCTGATCTATTCAATTGTCTTCTAAGGTTTGTCCTCTGTAGTAGCAAGTGCCTTGGTTGGTTGAGATGTTGATGTTGGGGAACCACGGCGGATCCGGATCACGCCTCTCGGCGAGGCAGCGGAAGAACAAAATTTGGCCGGGAGACGATCAATACAATTCAAATATCATGCAAGCTATGACCACTCATAGGGTGTTTCTCGGGGTTACCTTTCGTGCCTGGCTCCGACCAGTTTCGCGAGGAAACCGGCACTTCACGGTAGGCGGTGGTAGATTTCGTCAATCAGGTCCACGACCGGAAGGGAGACTCCTTCGTCAACCTGCACTAGAAGGCCTGACGAGATCAGTGCGGACAGATTCTCCTCGAAAGATTGGCCGGAAAAATTTCCGGCGAAGCGGCGGTGGCGTGCACCGGCGGCGGCGGCGTGAGGTTTGAGGAGAGGGGGCGGCGGCTTCTTGCTTCTAGGGTTAGGGTTGTGTTATGTCCTTTAATTAAGTCTAAGTCTACCTTAAGTAGACTTGATGATGGAATTGGACCGGCCCAACGGGTCCGGGTCCAACGGATGAACATTCGGTTCATCCCCATCACCGTGACTTCATCGTAACTCCGATCGCCGAATACTATGATCTGAAAAACCATTTTTCAGAACCCCAGTGCAAAATGACCGTTTTGCCCCTCAACAGCGGAAATCACGATATGACCCCTGTTGACTTTTAGGAAGTCGCACTTTCCAAAATCCTCTTCTCATGCTCAACACATTGAGCTGAGTATCCGTGCGTGAATCTCGAATCCAGTACTTGTGTGACCCTCAATGGTTCAGGGATACAGCCAGCC
>KV005170.1:70997-81929 GCA_001598015.1 Dorcoceras hygrometricum
TTATCCTCATTTTGACGGCCCAATCGACTAGGAACATGTTCAGAATACACAGTGACTATTAGATGTGTTTCATGATAGCCGTCATACCCACTATCACATCTAACATACACTTAAGTGCATTCTAGGTCTTTACTCAACGCAATTGTTAATCATCATACAACACAATGAAAGTAAATAATGCCATATAAATAAATGCGAATATCATATATAAAGATTGTTTCATACAAGTGTCTATAAACCCACACGCCACAAGTTGGCTAGTTGGGCATCTACTCTAACAGTTGAAGGCTCTCCTTTCGATTCGTTCTCCATTTCGGAATCATACACTTTCAGATCGGCAAACAGATCATGGAGTTCCAACTTGTTGAGATATTTTGACTCTCACATAGCCATAGTCTTTACATCTCACTCCCCTCATCACCTACAGGGCCACTTCCCTATCGATGTACTCCTTTCCAAGAGCTGCGAGCAATGCGGTTGAGCCGTTTTTCAAGCATCGTCATTGTCTCTCCTAGTTTCATTTCACTGAATCAAACTTCTTGGTGGCAACAGTTAGCTTGTTTTCTTTGGTTTGCTCATTTGCAGAGTCAACTTTTCCAAGATGTCCTTGGCTGTTGTACACATCTATTTTACTGAACATGTTCTTGTCCAGTATCTTATAGAGTATGTTCTTGGCAACGGCATCAAGATTGGCCTTTGTTTTATTTTCAGTAGTCCACTCGTCTCTTGGCTTTTCATTCATGTTAGGAGCCCCCATCTGACAAGGCAAAAACTGTGTTTGTTTTCATAATCTTCATTGGACCATCAGTGATAACAAACCACATGTCATCGTTCTGAGCTTCTAGATGAGCCTGCATATGAATCTTCCAATTATCATAATCTTCTTTAGAAAACATGGTAATTTTATTGAAAGATGCCATAGATAATATGACTGGATTTAAAAACAATTTTGCTCGAATACTAAGTTTTCCTGCTCTGATACCACTTGTTAGTATCAAATAAGAACATCACAAAGTTTAGTGGGGTTTGAAAAATTTGTACTAATATTGATTTTTTCAATCAACCGAGATGCTAGCTAATAACAGTACTTAGTCTGATCTATTTTCTTGAGCAATAAAATCCATTACATGGAATGAGCTCAATCAAACAGTGAACAAAGATATGTAGATGCGTGTAAGCTTAAATTAGATAGGAAGCAGAGATTTGTTCTGGAAGTTTGAAGCAGCGCAACGTCTTCGCTTCTTCGAACTGGAAATATATTTATGGAAGACTTTGAATAAGATATATTGTATCCTAAGCCACACAGTTTGGCAGCACCCGATCTGAACTCCTAGCACACTTCTTAATATTAGCAGAGATGTTGTGTTTACAATGAATTTGTAAGGCTTAAGCTAATCTGATCAAGTAACTAAGCCAACCTGATTCAGCTTTGAGCTCAAATTAATACAAAAGATTTAATGAATCATTAAACAAATAAAAGATCTCATGTGGAGAATAAAAGATAGCTTGAATAATCACGCCGCCAAAAAGTTCTTTCTTCCATTCAACTTCTCATCATTTATACTATTTACATCCAAATGGTAATAAATATGTCCGATAGACTCAGCCGGTGATTCTTTCTTTATGTACTATTGAGAAATAAAAGCTTGTACTTTACTCTGTACTGCTCCTTTTCATGTTCCTCCTTTTTTCTTGAAACTGGTAATACTGATCACTTCGCAAAGGGTACAAATATGATATGTTAACGTATTATTTGGTATCATATATTTACTGACATGTGGTTGATATGAAGCTACTAATTAATATTTTCAAAGTACGTAATATTTCGAATAGTGTTGATGTAAAAAAAATATTGGTTGTGTTATACAATTTGCTATGTATTAGTTCTTAAGTTATTGAATTCGCCCGGGTGATTGAAAATATTGTCTATGCCACTACCCGAGTGCACTCCTATCCAGGCTCATATCCAAAACCCAAAAAGCTCAGCAAATAATAAATTCTTAGTTAATATTATCTCATGCATGCATGCATTTTGTAAGTTTTAATATGTCGAAGAAAATATTTGAATTGTAGTACAGATGATCCTAGGATGGAAGAATGTGTGGCTTTGTGCTCCAAGAATTGCGTCGACAACCGTGCTTAAGTTTCCGTTAGTAGTCGAGAGAAACTTGGGATCCTTTTATATGGAAAAGTCTTGGTTTTTTTTTTTTGTTGGAATAGAAAGATCTAATGTAAATACTTGCATGGTGAACGGTGATGATACTCAAATTATTTAAAAGGAGTTTCGTATATTTTCTAATAAAATATATTATTTTTTGAAATAAGATAGAAAATTTAAAAAATTAAGAAATGTTTCATAAAAACTTCAGTCTTAATTTAATCCCAATACGAGTAATAGTCTCGTAGATCGATCAACTTTAATTTTGAGTAACTTTTAAACTACAACATGCTATTTTTTTGTCTCCATTTATCAAGATAAATTATCGAAATCCAAGCGTGAAAAACTTTGCTGAGAGAGAAGACTAACTACCTCTGCTTAATTTGGTAAACCACCACAGCTTTACAAAGTTCACTGTAAATTGACGATACTTTCTCCTTACAACGAAGATTATAACACCAAACCAAGCTGTAAGAAGCTTTTGCAGTAGATACGGATTGACGCCACGGTGTGGAGCCGCCCAATGAATGCATAAACCCGTGTTGTAATTTTGAATGCATTCAAAACAAAAATAAGAACATATCACAAACTCATTCATCACATATCCTAGAAAACAAGAGGATCTTTTGTGCCATACTCCATGAACAACGTTAATGGAACTAAACATTGTTGTATTGAAGATTCATGTCTCCAAAATCATGTAGCAGGAATCAAAACACGATACATTTCGCGCTCATGAAATAGGAGAACATCATATGTTGGGGTTTACAAGAGACAACAAAAAGGAGAGCAGTTCCCAGATGTAGCAGCAGATGGGGGTGGAGGGTGGGGTAACGAGGGGGACTTTCAAAAGTAATATGTAACCCGAACTCTCTTTTTTGCTTCCCTATACAGGGAGAAGAGAATTCAGGCAAAGGCACTGACCATAATAAGCAACCGATTTGTTATCCGACATCTAGGGAGAGTTTTCCGGGGTTTTCAGGGAAACATTTGTGCTATCTTTATGAAATGTGACGGCCGTTTGAAAATCTTCGACTGTGGAGGCATCCTTGAACTTCAAGGCAATTGTAGAAAGACCATCTTTCCCTTCACCAGCACTGTTCACACAGGCAAAAGTGATACCCTTCTTGTCCATACTTGTTAGCTTCAGTTCAGGAAAAAGATTAGCATTCAAAATTAATCGGTAATTTCCACGAGCCCTCATAACGAGCCGAGGTTTACCAGTCCCTATCGTGGGAACGTTGATCTTTAGTTCTCCCTTTCCCCGCTCCTTCCAAACTCCAGCGACAAACTCGAACAGCACAGAATAAGCCGTGAAAACAGTTTCCTCATTCTCTTCTCCTGTTTCAACGGGAACCTCTGGCATGGACGCAGATTTGCTGCTTTCACTCTTGTCCGTGGTATTAGAACCAAAAGTTCCAAACAAAGAGGTGTTTCCATTGTGAGAAACACCAAAACCATGATCATTCTTCAGCCCAAGGAGGGAACCAGTGGTTGAACACGATAGAGAACCATCTTTAGGGATTGATCCAAATGAGAATGCAGTACCAGCAAACCCTTTTTTGGAAAATCCAGAGAAAGCATTTAGAGAACCATCTTTAGGGGTTGATCCAAATGAGAATGCAGTACCAGCAAACCCTTTTCCGGAAAATCCAGAGAAAGCATTTAGAGAACCATCTTTAGGGGTTGATCCAAATGAGAATGCAGTACCAGCAAACCCTTTTCGGGAAAATCCAGAGAAAGCATTTTGGCCACTTGAAAGGTTTTGAAATGAGCTGAAAGAGGCAGTTTCAGAATTCTTTTCAAGTGTAGCCTCTCCATTGGCTTTTTCCTCATAATTTCTCACACTTCCTATATCCTTCTTGACTTCATTCTCAGTATTATAACTTTCAGCAGTGTTTTTTACTCCATCCCCTGAATTTTCACTTTCTACCTCTGATTGCTGGGAGTTGTCACCAACATTGACACTAGTTTTCTCCTCCTTTAGATTAGATTCCAACTTCGGCTCATCAGACTCCTGTACATTGTCAGTATCAGTCTTGACATTTTCCTCAGCTTGCTCACTGGTGATACTACACTCCTCTGGATTGGATTCAACCTTCGGCTCATTAGACACATTTGCATTGTTACTATCAGTGTTCACAATTTCCTCGTTTTGCTCAATCGTGATATGACACTCCTCTATCTTCACAGGTGGAGCAGAGGAAGCAGGAGGAACCAAACGGATAGCAGCAAATGGATTAGAAGCCGAAGCTGGAGTTGGGTCTGGGCCTGATGGAGTTGAAGATGTTTGATGGCGACGCACTTTCACTATTCTTCTAGTAGCCAATACCTCATCGCTCGCTTTTCTAAATGTTCCTTCCTCATTTTCACAAGTATCCTCGGAATCATCAAGCCCAGGATTATCCCGAGACAGTTGTACCCCTGCAGCCCTCTTTTTAGAAGGTTGGATATTGTTTTCAGCATCCCCCATGGTTCATATAGTTCCCTCAGCAAAACGGAACAAAGTTGTGTCTGCATAAAACCAAAACAAAACTCATGGAATCCTAGATAACACCAAAGAAATGGAATGTTGTTCATGCATTGTACAACGGGATGGGCTAACCACATTCATGTCCCAAACTAGGCAAGAACAAAGATTGAAAACTCTACAACTTCTTCCTCAGTCGATCAAGCACCGTGAGAACAAAACGTAATTGGACTATCTCGTAGAGATACAGAATAAAAGGGTTTCAATACTTTTAAATGTTTCGGCAACAGCTGAGCTAATATCTTTAATGCGTATACCCATTACTAGCCCAAATATATTTGCATATATTGGCAACAACGCTCATATGCACTCGATGTCAACAGAATGGGTGAGCCACATAAAAACTACAAGAAACACGTAGAACAACATGGATTACATTTTCACCAATTGATTCTCTGTAGTTTTAGTAAGGCAAAATCAGATCACAGTTTGGATAATCCAAGAAAAATCCAAAACTGAAACTAGCATCAGACCATCAGTGAGTATGACTTCCCAACAAAATAGGGCCAAAATGACAATGGGTTTGGGCAGATCTCTCCCTTTGCTTTTCAAAGTAGAAATGAATGGTAATGCATGGCATCTTACAATTTTTACCAAACACCTCGATGATGGTTGATAATAGTGTAACAAAATACAAAGGGGTACCATCATCGAGATAATACTTCAAAGAGGGGATGTTTTACATTAAAAGATACTCTCCCACAACAATAATTTTTTAATATTGTCTAGAAGTGCCAAAAGAAAAGAGCAGCCTAGTGAAAGCAAAATGGAAATTGATGAACCTAGAAAAAACAGAACAGTCGTCCACATACTTGATAAAATGACACCCATGGAAAAATATTAGGTAAGGGTAAAGATAACAACCTCACTCCATCACAAAGAAACGTGTAATCAAATTCCACAAAATAATCACCTAAGACGACCAGAATTCTACATGAGTGTACTTGGATTATTAAATTTACACTTTCATGAATGAACTTTTGATATAAAGAATTCAATTTGGAAGGTTAAATCCATTAAAATGATGGATGTATAAGTTTAAAATAACTATAGAAGAATTTACGATTGTAGTCTCTAGTATTCAAGCAAATGAATTGAATATGATGATAAACTTGAAATGATTTAATTTAAACAAACTAACAGGTCTGAGGAGACTATATCCTCAAGATATAGGAAAAAAATCCACATGTTCTGAACGGTTTAAGTTTATATCCATAAACATCCTCATCTCAGCGCCAAAAAAAATATTTAAATGGAAAAAAAGAACACGTATTTCATTAATTGCGAATTGTACCATATTTTGCAGCCGAAAACAAAACATTTCAGATGTACGTATAAAGGAAATGAAATAAAAACGACCAATTCCACTGGCATGAAGAAATTAGCTCGACCACCCACAAACCCCCATACACATCCCAGAACACCCAAATTAAGGTGTGAAAGTACTATCGCAACAAAATACATTAAAACCAATTTGGCTTCAGACGACAACAAGTTGGAACATATATGAATGTCCCAAACGCCTCCGATCGTTTTTACCACAAACAGACACAAAATTGGACGAAAATTCCAATATACTGACACATCGCAGGAAGAACAGTTACCTCAGAGGATTTGAACGTGCTCTGTTGGCCTTAAAATTTTGATAATATATACTGTGGTGGAATCTACTAAAACCCTAGGCTGTTTGATTGAAGAAAAATGGGACGAATTTGAAAAGTCATCTTTTTCTAATCCCTTTATATCCCCCACTCTCTAGGAATTTTAATTTTTAATTTCCGGAAATAAAGTTAAATATTGTAAAAGCCGAGATAGAAAAAAAAAAAGTAATACTTAGTTTTTTTTATGTAAACTAGAATAATGGTTGTAACATGGGTGATAATATCGCGGATAAGTTGATGATTTGATGGCAGCTATTTTGCACATTGATTTTCAAAATTTTCGAAAATTTCTTTTTATTTTCTATCAGGAATTTAAAGAGTGAAACATTTTCTATTTTTTATATATATATTTTATGTTCCAAATTTAGCAGAACTCAGATAAAATGGAAACAAAGTCCTAAAAGAAAGGTATTAACCCAACCTCGTTCTTATACATAAATATAACCAGCCCGGATGCTCATGGCCCAACTGGGAAGCCCATTTGTGGATTATGTTTTTCAATCACTGATTTACAAACACTGACAAAAAAATATCTGAATAATTGAAACGACTCAATATTAGGGTCGATTTGATATCCATCGTAAAAATTAATCAGTTGAGGATTTTAATTCAGATTTATCCAAACAAACAAATAGCTTCGTTACCACTGATAGGAAATTCTCAACTATTCACATTCATCAATCCAAAGACAATCTAAGTTAGTGTTGAGTTAACACAAAAATTTCTACTATATTAGATCATTTCACGGGTCGTATTTGGTAAGACGGATCATGCCAATAATAAATATGATTTTTTATGTTAAAAGTATTATTTTTTTAATCACAAATATGTTTCTGGTCAATCTTCTCTCAAATTGACCATAAACATGATAAAGTATTATATGTTAGAAGAATTATATTTTCATACTAAAGTATCACTACGTGGACTTGGTGAGACCGTTTTAGTGGATATCTACTTTCGAATTAATAAGTGTATTTGGAATTTGCACAGCTATTATTTAAATTGTCTCACTTTATTAACTTCGGAATTCAATTGGTCCAAACATATTATGTTATGCTTGTACAGACGAATTTCAAATGCGTCTTAACATATTTTTGTTGTTTAAAGAAATAATTCCATAAATAAGAAATTCATCGCTCTCATGTTTATATTGTAGTTCATGTTACTCAAAGTAAATTTCAAATTCTCTCAATAATAATTACATCATTTGAAATCGAAGGGACCGAGAACTAGATACCAGAGCTTTCACACAGCTCGGGTACCAATTCACGGATCAAAAAACTCAGATCTCGTGTTTTAAAAAAATGGTTTCAAAAGAAACAGCACGGAGTGGGGAGGGGCATATCGCGTCTGAGCTGAAACAGCACGGAGCAGAGCATGCCTAAGCTGAATCAGCATGGAGAGTGTTAGAGTAGATGCCCAACTAGCCAACTTGTGGCGTGTGGGTTTATAGACTCTTGTATGAAACGATCTTTATATATGATATTCGCATTTATTCATGGCGTTCTTTATTTTCATTATGACTATAATGTTAACAATAGTGTTGGATAAAGACCTAGAATGCACCATAGTGTATGTTAGATGTGATAGTGGGTATGACGACTATCATGAAACACATCTAATAGTCACTGTGTATTCTGAATTCGTTCCTAGTCGATTGGGCCGCCAAAATGAGGATAAGGCCGCCCGAGCTCGAGACTAGTATCTGCGATGCGAAGTACCGTGTTTCATTGGTAGGGAACATTGTGATGTTCTGAGCATGCAGATAGATAGTGACCTGGTGATCTATCGAACTACCCTCGTTCGGACTTTCCAAGTGGTTACCATTTGTCGAGTGGATAAGTCCGAGGTCTTGGTTGTACTGATTAGTCTTCACGACTCGAAACGTCATTGAGACTCTACATGATAGGCGTCTCACTTTGACTCGTTTGCCGACTCACTTGGGGTCATTAGGCGGCAGGATTGGGTGAGATCCCGATGCATGTAGGAGTCGATGCTTCGTTGTCGAGGATTCATCGCTCGCTCTCATGCGTGGATATCCTATGCTATCAGAGGGGATAATAGTGTATAAATCTCTAGCCAGAGTACTAAAAGTGTTTTAGGTAAATGGGTTTACCTAGTTACACTTGCGATGTCACTATTCGATCTCCAAGATGTATGCATAGCTATCGGATCTTTAGCGACTCTCGATTTGCCAATGGTCGTTGATCTGATCGGGATATATGTGTTGAAAGGACCGTACTGTACGCTAACCACGACCGACTGGTTCTTGCAGGCACTATCAGTGATACCTAGGGGATCATGGCGCGAATGTTGCTAGGCGCTTTACCATGATCCGTTGGGCAAGTCCGAAATTGTGATTTCGGAGCCGCAATGGTTGTGGGCCCACGGCTAGCTGTATCCCTGAACCATTGAGGGTCACACAAGTACCGGATTCATGATCCCCGCACGGAAACTGGGCTCAATGTGTTGAGCATAGGAAGAGGATTTTAGGGAGTGCGACTTCCTAAAAGTCAACAGGGGTGAAATTGCGATTTCCACTGTTGAGGGGCAAAACTGTCATTTGGACTAGGTAATATGAAAAATCATTTTTCGCATCATAATATTCAGTTTTGGAAACTGAGTCGATCGGTCGATCTGATCGTCGATCGGAGTTATGATGAAACCACGGTGAATTAAACGAACCGAATATTCACATGGACCTGGGTTGGATCCAAGTCCATTGGGCCGGTTCAAGCCCATGAGTAACTTATAATTATAAGTTACATCTAGGGCTAATTAATCACTAAGAGACTACACAAATAACCTAGCCTCCAATACCTAAGAAACGGCCGCCCCTCTACCTCAACCACACGCACGGCCGCCGCGCCTCCGCCGCGCCGCCGCCGCCCGTTCGTCGTGTGATCGGACTTTTTTCGATCACCGCGACGAGGTGATTCCGTCCGTGGCAAAATCCATCAGCCTTCTAGTGCAGGCTGATTGGAGAAAGATTGACTCCGGTCGTGGACCGGATTGGAGGATCTACCACCGCCTACAGTTTGAAGTGCCGATTTCCTCGTGAAACCGGTCGGATCCAGGCGCCTAGATGCCAACAAGGTAACAATCAATGAACCCCCTATGCATGGTTTGTTGATTTTATTGAATGTATTGAACACTTTTCGGGCATTTTTGTTTTTCGCTGCGTCGCGGGAAGTGGGATCCGGATCCGCCACCGATTTTCCCAACAGTGGTATCAGAGCCAAGGCTCGGATCCTTCAATACATTTGTGCCATAATTGTATCAGATCTCGAATTTTGAAAAAAAAAAAATTTTTTGATCCCCGGCGGCGGCGGCGCCGCGCATGGCAGCGACCCTCCCTCCCGCCGCGCGCATATGCGCGCGCGGAAACCATGCGCCCTGGCCGCGCATGGCGCCGATATTCGATATCGAGCCGATTTTGGTCGATTTTGAAATTTTGAGATTTTTGGGCCTAAAATTGTTTGAAGCCCAATATTTGATGCAATTAAAATTGCAAAATATGATTTTAATTGTGAAATATGATTTTATAATTAAAATTTGATTTTGTTGATTAAAATTTTCGGGCCTGTCCCGGGCAGCCCATGAAGTTTTCGGGCCGATATTCGATATCGGGTCGATTTTGGTCGATTTTGAAATTTTGAGATTTTTGGGCCTAAAATTGTTTTAAGCCCAATTTAATGCAATTAAAATTGCAAAATATGATTTTAATTGTGAAATATGATTTTATAATTAAAATTTGATTTTGTTGATTAAAATTTGATTTTATCGACAAAATGCGATTTTATTATAAAATGCGATTTTACGGTTAAAATATGATTTTGTGGTAAATAATTTGATTATTTAATTTATACAAGTTAATTAGATTGAATGCATGTTTGGGATGATCGAGAGTCGTGCCCAATGTGATAGGTGTATGCTTTAGGTTTTGCGATTTCAGTTTCATTTAATATTGTTGATTATCATTTATAAAGTGGGCCTGTTTGTGGCCCGTTCCCACCCCTTAAAATTGTATCCCTTATGTGTCATGGAAATTTAATTGTAAATTACTAGACTTAGTGGGAGGACATTTGAAGATGGTGGGGAGATTGAAGACCGAAGATCTGTAAAACCGGAAGCAAATGTAATAGGATTGCATTGCATATTGCATTTCACCTAGGATTGGACCCAGGTCCGTGATTGGCAACCACGGACCGCATAGCTCTCGCGATCGATCATCCCAAAGTTATTTATATATTTGATATATATGTTGAATCCGCATGTTTTAAATTTGATTTAAAATTATTACATGAGACCAAATTTTCAAAAATAAAATCCCTCGTTTTAAATACGATTTAAAACTAATATCAAGAATAAAAGTTTATTCGATAAGCTAAAGGGAATTTAAATTTGTTTAAATTATCCCTACCTTCCATCAACAATGGGTGTACTCCGATGCTACCCGTATACATGGCCCGACTCATATTATTGAGGGGGTCATGTATGCCGGAAAGCTGTCCACGCCATTGACAATTGTTGTGAGTCGGTTGGAACTTCCTTTAACGTTGGATCATATTATTGGGGACGTT
>KV005172.1:11428-23159 GCA_001598015.1 Dorcoceras hygrometricum
GTAGGCTATGCGTCGTCGTTTTAGTTAGCGCTAAGGAATCCAGTCGATGGGTTAGTGACCAGCTGTTGGGTTTATGCGACGCTTGTTTTATTTAGATGGAACGTAGCGTTTTTGATGTAACGTCTGGTATCAGCTTTTTGAGTGTTATACAATCCAGCTTTCGGATTTGAGAACCAGCCGATGGTTTTAGGCGACCAGATGGTGGCAGATTTGATGACGTAAGCGGTGCGATGTCAAGTCGATGCGACACCGTTTTGATTTGCGTTGTTTGAGAATTTAGCATTTGGTTTCTTTGCACCTGCTGGTTGTATTTTTTTTAGCGTGCGTCGACTGGTTTTGTCGGTGGGTGATTTTAACCAGCTTTTACGCGTGTATTTAAGGAAGACTTGGTCTTCTATTTGAGATATCAGATTTCATACTTAGTGATATTTTTCCCCGATTGTGTTCTTCGCTTCGAACCTAGATACTGTTCACGTAGCATTTCTCCGGCACTTCCCATCGTTTCCGGCCACCGTTTGGTACGTTTGAGGTAGCGTTGGACCCCTCTTGAGAAGCTCTTTCATCCTATACCCTTTTTGGAGGCTGTTGCGGGCTGGAGCAGAAACGCGAAGTTGCTGGTTTAGCTTGCGCATTTTGTAGTTCAGGTAGAACTTCGTTTATTCGCTGAAATCTTGTTCCTAGCCTAGAGTTAAGCTTCATGTTGAGTTGTTGTGTAGGATGATAGCTGATTGAGTGTGTGTGTAACTCCCAGCGTGCTTTCTGTGTATTAGTGTCCTTGTGATTTATGCCCTGTGTGCTTCGACAGGTTGATATCCAGATTTCTCGGGACCTTTTATTGTAGTATTTGTTGCACAGAATTGAGGTATGAATCGAGCTTGTATTACAGCTTTGAGATAGGCATGGGGATGTATTATGTGTTATATATCTGTGCCGAGTGTTTGTGTAGAGGCAAGCTGTGTATATTATGCATGTCTATTGGCTGAACTATCTGGTGTATTACCTGCTGTTTGGTGATCTGTTGAGTTGCTATGCATGTGATTATTTGAATGCTTTTGTTGTGTTTTATAGCATTACTTGTACATGCATCATGTTAAGCATGTTACTACATCTGCATAGCATATTGAGCCAATGGTTCCTTTGTTAGCCATGATATGTTGCTCTGTTGGAGCTTTTCCCTCGTGGTGCGGTGCGGTGTTGCATAACCACGATTGAGTGCAGCCGGAGGATGTTGGTTGAGTTGTTCCCAGTCCTCAGTTGCAGCAGCTGGAGGATGCTGGTTGATTTGTTCCCAGTCCTCAGTTGCAGTGACCTGGATAGAGGTTGGTGGGTGGTTGTGTCCACTTGAAATTCCATATGACCTGGCGGGTGGCTTCCGCACAGGTGCGACGATGAGCCACTCTATTTTCCATTGGATGCGATCGGGTAGCTTCCGAGACTCAGTGATGTGTCACAGTTGTTGCTTCCTATCCTTTTGGCCCTCCGGTTGTTACCGATGTTCTTTGTACCGCTCATGCATTTGCACGACATGATATATTACATGTTGTATCTTATTTGCTGTTTTATGTTGCTCTTCGTACTGGGGTTTGACCCCGATGTCCCTCTGGGGCTGGTTTGTTTTGTTTGCCTACTTGTTGTTCAGGTTTCCCAGGTTGTTCCACTGGTCGTGGAGATGATCCAGCCGAAGATGCCCCAGGAGGTGTTTAGAGTGTCCCAGTTATGTATAGTATCTATTGCACCAGTATCGCCGTGGGTGGGATGTCCCGGGTGGTGCTTAGGCTTATATCGTTATTAGTCAAAAGCGAAAATTTTTAGCCACTTTTTAAGTGCTTCCGCTATGTTTTGTGTGTTTTGACTCTGTGTTGTGCATGAGGCCTGACATAAGTTCTATATTCCGAAACAAATCATGGGACACTTACTCTTATCCCGTAGGTACTGTTACACAAAAGCCCACAGTTGCTTGGTCGGGTCGGATGGGTAACTTCTTAGAAAACTTGGCTGATATAAAAGATTGAGTAGCTCCTGAATCTATCAATGCTATGGAGGGTAAATCAGCAATCAAAATCTTACCCGTGACTACTGTAGAATCTGGATTGGCCTGCTCAGCTGTCATTACATAGGCTCTGCTGGTCACCAGTTGCCTTGACTTCGGGCAGTTCTTCAAAATATGCCCTGGAAACCCACATCTGTAGCAGACATTCTGTCCAAGTCTGCATTGACCAGGATAAGTCCTCTGGCACTTGGGACACACGGTTCTGTTGATGGTAGCAGGAACTGAAATAATGGGTTGGATGGGTAGAGGTTTATGCTCTTGAGGCCTCTGCTGGTTCTTACTCTGCTTCTTAAATGGCCTCTAAACCTTCTGCTGAAAGGTCTGCCTCTTCTGCTGCCTTTCTTCATCCACGTATTTCCAATCTCTCTCAATTCGCATGGCTCTATCCACTGCTTCTCTATAAGTCTTGGTCACAGATAGCCTAACATTCATCTTGAACATAGGCTTTAATCCTTCCACAAAATGGCTCAACTTCTCTTCGGGGTCATTACCTATAAGAGGTACAAAGTAACACCCTCTTTCAAACATCTGCACATACTCCTGTACGGTCATGCTTCCTTGTTTCAAAGTCAGAAACTCCCTCTTCAATTCAGACCTCTTGTCTGCCGTGAAGTATTGCTCAAAGAACACTTGCTTGAAATCTGCCCAAGTGAGATTTGTCAAATCTACAGATAACTTGTCTCATTCCCACCAAATCATGGCATCATCCCTCAACATGTAGATAGCGCACCTAGTCCTATCCAAATCTGGCATCTGGAGGTACTCGAAGATAACCTCCATCGACTTGATCTAGCTCTCATCAACTAAGGGATCTATAGTACCATTGAACTCCTTCGGCTTTTGCCTTCTAAACTTCTCTTGTGGATCATCATGGCTTGGTCCTCTACTGCTAGAAGATTGGCCATTACCTCTGCCGATTTTTTCTACTAGCAGTCTTAAGAGTTGAGTAATGCAATCGTTACTGTCTGGATTGGTTTCTTCTAAGGGAATACCTCTTCTACCTCTTCCTCTCCAGACATATTATAATCTATAATCCACCACAATCTAATTGTCAGAACATGCTATATTTTAAATACAATGCTCTGAAACATAAAATAAACTCACAACTCTTGAAGAAACGATCGACGAAATCTGATCCAACTGGAAGTGCGTGTGTTTATCTCAGGACCATGCTCTGATACCAAGTTGTGACACCCAAACCCATGGGGTCACGAATTGAAAGGATAAAAGAAAAGAAGGGCTGAACGACAATTTGTTATAAGCTGTATTTCTTATAACCAACATAAAATTTGAAGGACAAATAGAAATTATTGGCGCCGTATACATATTTAGCGGAAACAGATTTCTCAACATCAGACTTTATACAAAATGCAAAGTGCGATATTACAACTTCTGAATTCTATTTGAACCCAATATTGTTGAAATAGATCTAATACAGGCTTTACAAAAGATCAAAACAACAATAGCTAAGACGTGGAAACGCTAGCCTTCGATGAACACAACACCACAGCTCGTTCAGATTTCATCGCCCGCTTGTCCCATATTTGTCTCTCCTGCACCATTTAAAAGCTAATGAGCCTAGGGGCTCAGCAAGTAAAATCTGAGTATATCAAAATCACTTAATGCAGGCAGATATCTTATCTTGAACATAGCTTAGTTTAAAGGAATACATTCATCGTAAACTTTATTTCGTAAACTTGGGAGTGGGGAAGATAACCCAGATCCCTTTCATTATTTTCTTGTGATTTATGGCTTAGAAGCTCTACGTAGGTCCGTTGTTCACTTGATCAAACGACTTCTAAATTCAGTCTTAGCATATAGCTCATTGTGAAAGGGAAATCGACACTCTTGACGACTGCTCACCCTTCCTTGGTGAAAGGGCAACTGACATCTGGACAGCTGCTCACCCTTCCTTTATGACCGTCTGTTATCTATGCCATAAATCCTTTACATGTAAACATTACTTCCTTTAAACTCATATCTTGTTGAACTCAGATTTGATCAACATCGGGATTCACTTTATTTTGAAACTCGCTTTTCTTTAAAATCTTACTGAGTATCGGATTTGACTAAGGGAACTCATCGTTGAAATACAGACAGATGTGACTAATAGAGAATGTATCGGAAAACAAAACAGATCTCTACTGTGGAAAACAGATTCATCAATCGGGGCATTATTGCTAAAGTTGAACAGATGTGACAACAAAGAACAGTACCGTTAGCGTGAAATAGATCTGACTACGGAAATACGTCGCTAACATTGAAACAGATTTGACTATGGAATTGTAATGCTAGCGGGAAATAGATTTCACCACAGAAATAGTGTTTGGAAAAGAAACAGATGTCTTTGGTCAACTCAGATGTCAACGCAACTGGATCGATTAATTCAAATGTCAACGAAACTGGAATGATTAATTCAGATGTCAACGGTAAACAATATAGAATCTAACTGAAATCAGATGTAAATCGAAACTCAGATATGACATGAGAATTTCAGATGTCTACATGAAATCTGGTCGTTAACGTAAGAAACAGAAATCTGACTAAGAAACCAGTGCTGTAACATCCGAACGACTTCCAACGATACCAGTGCTGCCTATCAAACCAGAACCAAGTACTGATCTAACTAGCATCACCAATTACATGGCGTCAAGTTCAGACGTTACCATTCACCAGAAAAGAACTTTCTTGAACATACATTGAATTATATCCGACTGCTCAGTACTTCAAAAACATCCATATCTTCGTTTAAAACATTCTGGAATGTTTCAAAACAAAACATATCTTTGAACCCGATCATTCTTTCATTTTCTTAAACTTTCTTGAACATGAACATAGCTTTATCTTTAACATAAATAGGCAAGCAAACACATACTGAAAAAAACAATATATGCTTCAAAATGGTGTAGCAAAGGGTCAGCTTTTTTACTTGCCTTAAACAGAGAAACACGAAAACAGCTGATTCCTGCAGAAATCCTCCTCCTCAAGCAACCACACGAGCTCCTTAAGCGTCCAGTACAGATTTTGGCTCTAGAGGAGCGCATGCTGAGAGCACGGAGTATTCCGATGGTCAAAGTCCGGTGGCAGAATCACTCAGAGGATGAGACTACCTGGGAGACTGATGCCGATATGCGGACGCGCTACCCGGATCTATTTGGTACGTACTTAATTTCGGGGACGAAATTCCTATAAGGGGGGAGATTTGTAGCGCCTATAAATTCTTGAATACGTAGAAATGAGTGCATGACTAGGGAAAAAATAATTTTAGATGATTACATGCCATTTATGTGATTTATTTACGATTTTTATGTTGCATGGTATGCATGTCATGTTTCAGTCTGTTTGAGTTACGGACGCATGGACGAGACTAGTGACGATCGAGATAAAAATAATTTGATATTTTTAAGAATGAATTTATTAACTTTAAGCAGCAATTTCTGAAAATTTTTATGATTATTTTTTCGGGGAACCCGTTTTTCTTCTATAAGGGCTGTTTTATTGAACTTTATTGTATTTTAAAATTTTGGGAGGTCTTTATTTCGAAAACTAGAGGTTTTAAAAACATGGATTAGAGTTTTGATTAACATGGTAACTTAGTGGAGGGATTAATAAAAATCCATTTAATTTTTTAATTAAGCCTTAGGGGTCATTTTTGGCACCATCATTATTTCATAACACAAATCTTTGCAAAACCTAGCCTTCACTCTCCCAACATGGCCGTCTCCTTCCCCTCCCAAACAGCCCCATCGAAATTTCAAGAATTTTGGTGATCCAAGGTGGTTTCTGTCCCGATCTCGCGTCCTCTACGTCGGTAACTCGCAGATCTCATCTTTCTCCAAGCCAGACATGTT
Source organism: Dorcoceras hygrometricum (assembly GCA_001598015.1). NCBI lineage: Eukaryota > Viridiplantae > Streptophyta > Magnoliopsida > Lamiales > Gesneriaceae > Dorcoceras > Dorcoceras hygrometricum. The sequence continues at coordinate 17,330 of KV005172.1, forward strand.
ATATCTCTCCTTTTATCACCATTTAAATCATATTATACTGTTTTTTTAAAATGACGTGCATGATTTGTATGTGTTTTGATTAGATCTATGTTTAAGGTTTGAGATCCATGCATAAATCATGTTTTTCAACACGTGTTTGATTCATTCTTGATATTCTTCGGTCCTGGGCGGTTCATGGGGATAGGGTTTGGTCCAAGGGTTGTCTGGTAGTTATTCCATCAAGTTAGGGTCACGTATTTCCAAATGGGAAGCGATTTGGTCAAGGAATTAATTAGCTACGAATTTTATGATCAGCACGTGTCCTGACTTGTCCTCTGTGACGCCAGTAGAGTTGTTGGGGTCGGGTAAGTCACTATATGCGGTCTATGTGGTAAAGGTTGATTGCAAGAGATATCTCATTGCATTAGGATCACGTAGGTCCAAACGAGAAGCGATTTGGTCAAGGAACGAATTAGTTATGAATTTTATGGCTAGCACATGTCATGGTTGCGGTCTGCAGGCGGACAGTGGGTTTGCGGGCGTTGTGTTTGTCACGCCCTGAATCATTTTCGAGTCTCGTTTGTTCCAGTGGCTAGTGGGGTGAGTTAGGTGACTTGGGTCGAAACAGAGAGTGATTTGGTTAAAATGGATTTTTAATGATTTGTATCGTTTTCTCGCTCGAAGTGACCCTTGTCGGGTCATTTTTGTGAAAATTGAGACTTCGAGTCTTAGGGACTTATAAAGTTCGTGGATGACTTTATTTGATGTTTTAAGCATATTTTAAGATGTTTTCCAGCATTTTTAGAATTTATTTGATTTATGAGATTTTGGCAATTTTTCATGACAAATTAATGCCTAGAAAATGATTTTTAGCATGTGTGATTTTTTTTAAATTATCATGGTTGGAGGGGGTCGGTTAGTCGAGGGTCAATTCAAAATATTTTAAATTTGACCGAGTTATTTTAATTCTGGTCCGATTATTTTAATATTTAAGATGAATGTCCAATTTTATGATTTTTTGTCAAATATTTTAAAGTCAAATATTTTGGTCAAAATTTTAATTAATTTGGACCTAGCATTATTTAAATTTTTAAAGCCAAAATTGAGGTTATTGGATTTTTAAGTCAAAATTGACCATGGGATTTTAATTGGCCAAAAATGGTTATTTGAGTTTTTAAATTAGTCAAAATTAATCCTTAGATTTTAATTAAATCAAAATTGGTCATAAGATTTTTAGTTGAGTCAAAATTGGGTCAACGTAGTATGTTAGTCAATTTTTAAAGGTTTAATTTTATGTTATGGGCCAAGTCATATATTAGGCTAAGTTCAATTTTAAATTAAGTCTAGGTTCTTTTGAACTTAGAAGTAGTGGGCCAGGCTCCTGAACCAGTCCTTGATCGGAGTAGAAAATGTAGAAGCCCGTGAATATATATTTAATTATATATATAGTATGTTATGTATGATAATGTTTTGAAGGAAAGACTTAAATATATATTGACGGGCTAAGCTTTTAAATTGCATGTTTTATGAAATGCACGCATCATGAGAATTATGAATGATAAATGCATTTTTTAAAAGAAAAATGGAGGGATTGAAGTGACTTGTGGCAAGATAGACGATGAGCGGATCTGGGAGACCAGGCCAGTGAACCTCTACTAATGTGATGATGATGTAGGTCGGGTGAAACCAGCTGCCACGTACGTTGGTTTAATATTGATCAATCGAACATGGTCCACACTTCATGGATACGAATCATACGTTTTTATATTACGTTACGTCGTGCCTTGTGATATATGTTATGTTGACTTATGTTACGAACCATTTTTTAAGATCATGCATGTATACATGCTTTAATTTTATCTTATTACACGTATATTCTTGCATGTGGCTTTATTAGTATGTACCTTTCTATTTAAAAGATATAGCATGCTGAGCCTCTAGGCTCATTAGGTTTAAATGGTGCAAGTGATAACCCTGTGGATTTTATCCCGACTGGCGGTGAGAACCTCTGAGCACTCGCTGCAGCTATACCCCGTGGCCACATTGATGTTTTATCTTTGATATGATACGCTTTTCAGATATTGATTTTTAGCATGTTCATGTTCAGTAATTTTACTCAGTCTGGTTTTTAAATAGTATGGATGATTTTATGTTTTAAAATATTTATTTATTTCTGTTTCAAGTATTGTTGAGGAAATGATTTAAAACGAAACGAGCCATTCCTTTTTAGTTTATTTATTCCGCACATGATTTCAAAAAAAAAAACTTCTAGAGTCTGGTTCATTTCACTCTCTGTAGAAATTCTTGTACAATTATCTTGGAGTTTGTTTGAGACCATATAAGCTCTTCTGAAGCCTACACACTATTTTATCCTTCCTTCGTACTTAAAATCCATGTGGCTGCTTCATATATATTTCTTCATCTATATCACCATGACAAAAATGTCATCTTTACATCTAATTGCTCAAGATGTAAATCCTCCTTTGCCAATAATCTTAGTATAGTTCTAATAGTGATTAATTTCACCACTGAAGAGAAAATCTCGGCGTAATCATACCTTCGCGTTGTTGAAAGCATTTTACAACAAGTATCACTTTGTACCATTAGCTACCATCATGTTTCTCTTCTAAATGGTACACTCACTTTTTTTATAGCACCTTCTTTCCTTCCCAAAGTTCTGTGAATCCCATGTATGAATGGATGACAGTAAAGGCATCCCACCCTTCATGGCTAACTCGCACTTTGTTGAATCATCATTTTCTCTAATTGTTCTTGAAGAACTCCTGAGTTCAATCACCAGATGTTTCGCTATTTATTCCTCGTTATTGTTTTCTGGCTTGTCATAGGAATATCTGTCAGTGATACTTCGGTTTCTTCTTGAAATTAGGACATTCATTTCCATATCCAATGTCTAACTCGTCCTTGTACAATACATTGAACATTACATTTCCACTCGAATATTCCTATTTTGGTCATTCCATAAATGATAACTAAAATCATTATCCCTAAACCAATAAAGGAACACCTTTTTTTGTGGGATCAAGTTTTGTAATGCTAGTTGAATCAATATTAATGTAGGATATACAACCAAACACTTTCAAGACAAAAAGGCTTACTTATTTGTCGCTTCACGCCTACTCCAGTATTCTGTAATCAAGCGGTACCAAAGGTCTTATATTGATCAGAAATTTGCAGTGTTAATTGCATCAACACAAAATAATTTTGGCAACCTAGCATGCATCCCGTGCCCTTGTGTTGGATCTGTGTTTACAGATCAGAATCTTAATTTTGATTAACAACAAAACATGCTGTTATTTTACAAACTGATTAAATTAAGTGTGCATGATGCGAGCTGGAAGAAGAACCAGATCAAGGAGATGTCTAAGCTGGAACAGCGAGGGGACGTCCAAGCTGGTACAGAAGAATACATCTAAGCTGGAACAGTGAAGGGACACCATAGCTGGTTCAGCAGAGAATAACCAGATCGTAGAGAACACCCAAGCTGGTTCACCAGCTTGAGCAAGAACAGGTTCAGATCAGTGTTGAAGTGCAGAACAGTGTAGCGAAGAGCTGAGCTACAAAGTGCAGTGCAATATATGCTACAACAGAGTGGTTATGTGCAGAAGACAATGAACAGTGTTGAACCGTAGTATGTGTGAGACCTGAAATGTTGATTAAGGATTAATTGTTGAATTAATCGAGTTTTAGTGATTTCTGGTGATTCATATTTCATTTTGAATGCTTGGGTTGCATTTTTGGGTCGTAAATCACATTTAGACCATTCTGAGAATTTTCGTGTTTTTGAGGTTTTTGTGGTGAAAGCTGGTCGGTGATAAATCCAGCAGTAGCGTGTTTTGGCGCGAGGATTCTAAACGCCGTCATTTTAAGTGAAAGCTGGTTTCATTTGTGTCAAGCGAGAGCTGTTAACGCTTGAAATACCAGTCGCTGGTTTAGTGTATTTGTATCGCGTTGGATACGGTGTCGTTTGGATAAGTTGGAGCGGCGTCGTTTTGGTGTAGCGCTAGTGTGAGATCTGGTCGCGTGTGTTCCTGCTGGTTTGTCCAGTCGAAGCGGATGTCAACGCGGGTCAACATCACTGTAGCGCGAGAAGAAAACGTCGTCGTTTGGAGGTTGCGACTGGTTGTCCAGCTGCGAGGGATTGTGCACTACTGTAGCTCGCGTCTGGGTTCCTGTAACTTGCTGCTGGTATTGCGCGAGAGCTAGCGACTGGATGACGTAAGTTGTGCGACGCCGTTTTGTTTAGTTGCAATGCTGCGTTTTATATGTTGCGGCTGGTACCAGCTTTTGGAAAATTTCCCGCGAGGTTTAAACCAGTCGTCTGGTTGTCCAGCTTTTGGTTGAGAACCAGTCGTAGGTATTGTTATACTACGTTGTTTTGTTTAACGTGATTTGGGATTTCAGCAGCTGGGTTTGTTGTTGGTGCCGGCTGGTTTTTTCGGTGGATGTTTTAACCAGCTTTTGCGAGATTTATATAAGGGAGACTTGGTCTTCGATTTCACGCATTAGAATCCCATACTTAGAATATTTTCCCCGATTGTGTTCTTTGCTTAGAACCCTAAGCACTATTCACCGTGAGCTTCTCCGGTGAATTCCTGTCGATTCCGGACTTTGTTTTGGACAATTGAGGTAGCGTTGGACTCCTCTTGCGAAGCTCTATTGTTCCCTATCACTCTTGGAGGCTAGCGTTCGCTGGAGAGGAATCGCGAAGCTGCTATCTTCGGCAGTGTGTTTGTGCGCGCAGGTATCTTTTGAGTTTAAGCTTTGAGATCTCGTTTCTAGTTGAGAATTAGCTTCCAGTGAGTTGTTTTGATAGTATTTGAGTTGGTTGAGCATGGCTCCCAGCTGTGAGCTTTATGCGTTGGCCGTGAGTTTTGAGTAGATGATTCCCTGTATTTTGCGTATGTTCTTGTTGGGATCCGGATCACGCCCCCCGGCTAGGCAGCGGAAGAATAGAAAATAGATGTCGGGAGACGATCAATACAAAATCTAATACACATCTATGACATTCATAGGGTGTTTAATAAGAATACCTTGTTGGCACTTGTGCCTGGCTCCAACCGGAATTACAATAACGCCGGCTCTTCACGGTAGATTGCGGTAGATAACGCCAATCAGGTCCACGACCGGAGGCGGGATTCCTTCGTCAGCCTGCACTAGAAGGCCTGACGAGATCTGCACGGATGGATTCTCCTCGTCGAATTGGCCGGAACGAATTCCGGCCACTCGAGGCGGCGGCGGCGGCGGCTGCGGCGGCTTTGTGAGAGAGGAGGGGCGGCTACTTAGCACTTAGGTTTAGGGTTTGTTGCAAGTTAATTGTGTTATGAAGTCTCCTAAGTCTAATTAAATAGACTAAGTGGTAGACTTGGACCGGCCCAACGGGCCCGGGTCCAACGGGTGAACATTCGGTTCATCCCCACCACTGTGACTTCATCGTAACTCCGATCACCGATCAGATCGGATCGATCGACTCAGTTTCCAAAACTGAATACTATGATCTGAAAAACCATTTTTCAGAACCCCAGTGCAAAATGACCGTTTTGCCCCTCAACGTCGGGAAATCTCGATTTGACCCGAGTTGACTTTTAGGAAGTCGCACTCCCCAAAATCCTCTTCTCGTGCTCAACACATTGAGCTGAGTATCCGTGCGGGAATCTCGAATCCAGTACTTGTGTGACCCTCAATGGTTCAGGGATACAGCTAGCCGTGGGCCCACAACCATTGCGGCTCCGGAATCACAATTCCGGACTTGCCCATCGGATCATGGTAAAACGTCTAGCAACATCGCCCCATGATCCCCTAGGTATCACTGATAGTGCCTGCAAGAACCAGT
>KV005173.1:9870-23564 GCA_001598015.1 Dorcoceras hygrometricum
CCTGTTATGCATACATGCATTTCCCATATTGCATTCATATTGTTATTACAGCCATTGTTCGTATCTTGTATTGTTGTTGTTGATTCTTACCAGGATGTGAGGGCGAGCGGCAATACCGCACTCTCATCTCCCTGCTGGGATCGTTAGCCACCATGCGCCGAGTGGTTAACTACCACAGTTCATGGGCGAGGCAACGGCAGGTTGAGTTGTTTGATGCATCTGGTATTCGGGTGTTGTGTGAACACACTTTGTGGCCACTGTTATTGCAGATTCTTGGAGCTTTGCTTGAGTTTCTTAGCTCCCTTGTTGGTTGAGCCTTCCTTTGTTATCCGGTGTCTAATGCATAGCATTTGCATTTTATCTTATGCATTCTTTTAGCTTTATCTATTGTTCTCCGTACTGGGGTTTGACCCCATGTCCCTCTGGGGCTTGGTTTGTTTCCTTGTTTGTGTTATTTTTCAGGAAACCCAGGTTTTACAGCTGGTCTTGGTTTTAACCCAGTTGGTGGTGTCCCAGGAGGTGGCTAGCGTTCCCAGTAGCGTATAGCATATATGTATGTATCAGTATATTAGCTAGGGAGATGCCCTGTTTCGTCGTTGTATTCTGTGTGGAGTCTGATACATTATTTGTATTAGTGCTATACTTGCTTATGTTGGTTTGTAAACTGGGAACTTATTTTGATTATCGTTCTATTTTAAATTATATGTTTTAAACCGTCGGGACTAAAAGCGAAAATTTTACCCACTTTTTGTTAAGCTTCCGCATGTGTTTGGGTTTTTACTCTGTTTAGAGCACGAGACCTGACACTCCCGCATGGCCATTGTCTTAACGTCACATTCCTTGGGTAACACTCTCATAATCTTCGGGGCTAGCTCCCTGTTGCAGTACTCCTTGCCCAATCTGGTCAGCTCTATCACTATAGAACTGAACCTCTCATCGAATTCTGTCATTGTTTCTCCGGGCTTCATTCTGATCAGCTCAAACTTCTGCAAGGCAACAGTGAGCCTGTTCTCCTTCGTTTCCTCATTCCCCTCACAGATTTGAATAAGCTTCTCCCATATCTCCTTGGCCGTTGTGCATGTCTGGATTTTACTGATCAGGCAGTTGTCCAGCGTCTTATACAATATATCCTTAGCCACATTATCCAAATTTTCTTTCTTCTTATCCTAGGTGGTCCACTCCATCCTGGGCTTATCTACCCACTAAGCTACACTGACTGAGATAGCTACAGCAGTGTTTGGTTTCATAATATTGATAGGACCGTCTGTAATGACGAACCACATATCATCGTTCCGGGCAGCCAAATGAGCCTGCATCCTTATCTTCCATACGTCGTACTCCTTCTTGGAAAACATAGGAATCTGTTGGGGAACCGCGGTGGATCCGGATCACGCCTCCCGGCGAGGCAGCGGAAGAACAAAAACAATTGCCGGGAGACGATCAATACAATTTCAATATAACAAATCTATGACATTCATAGGGTGTTTAGGTGACTACCTTGCTGGCAACTCGTGCCTGGCTCCGACCAATTTCTCGAGGAAACCGGCACTTCACGGTAGATTGCGGTAGACTACGTCAATCAGGTCCACGACCGGATACGAGAGTCCTTCGTCAGCCTGCACTAGAAGGCCTGACGAGATCGACGCGGACGGATTCTCCTCGTCAAGTTGGTCGGAACAATTTCCGGCGAAGAGGCGGCGACTAGCGGCAGCGGAGTGAGAGAGAGGAGGGAGGGGGCGGCTACTTTTAGGGTTAGGGTTAAGAGTTTTGTATCAAGTATTTGATTAAGTCTCCTAAGTCTATATTAAATAGACTTAGTGATGGATTTGGATCCGGCCCAACGGGCCCGGGTCCAACGGATGAACATTCGGTTCATCCCCATCATCGAGACTTCATCGTAACTCCGATCGCCGACGGATCGACTCAGTTTCCAAAACTGAATACTATGATCTGAAAAACCATTTTTCAGAACCCCAGCGCAAAATGACCGTTTTGCCCCTCAACAGCGGTAAATCACGATTTGACCCCTGTTGACTTTTAGGAAGTCGCACTCCCCAAAATCCTCTTCTCATGCTCAACACGTTGAGCTGAGTATCCATGCGGAAATCTCGAATCCAGTACTTGTGTGACCCTCAATGGTTCATGGATACAGCTAGCCGTGGGCCCACAACCATTGTGGCTCCGGAATCACAATTCCGGACTTGCCCAACGGATCATGGTAAGAGCGTCTAGCAACATCACCCCATGATACCCTAGGTATCACTGATAGTGCCTGCAAGAACCAGTTGGTCGTGGTTAGCGTACAGTACGGTCCTTTCAATCCATATATCCCGATCAGATCAACGACCATTGGTAAATCGAGAGTCGCTATAGATCCGATTGCTATGCATACATCTTGGAGATCGAATAGTGACATCGCGAATGTAACTAGGTAAATCCATTTACCTAAAACACTTCTAGTACTCTGGCCAGAGATTTATACACTATTATCCCCTCAAATAGCATAGGATATCCACGCATGTCTGCGAGCGGTGAATCCTCGACAACGATGCATCGACTCCTACATGCATCGGGGTCTCACCCAATCCCGCCGCCTGATGACTCCAAGTGAGTCGGCAAATGAGTCAAAGTGAGACGCCTATCATGTAGAGTCTCAATGACGTTTCGAGTCGTGAGGACTAATCAGTACAACCAAGACCTCGGACTTATCCACTCGACAAATGGTAACCACTTGGAAAGTCCGAATGAGGGTAGTTCGATAGATCACCAGGTCACTATCTATCTGCATGCTCAGAACATCACAATGTTCCCTACCAATGAAACATGATACTTCGCATCGCAGATACTAGTCTCGAGCTCGGGCGGCCTTATCCTCATTTTGACGGCCCAATCGACTAGGAACATGTTCAGAATACACAGCGACTATTAGATGTGTTTCATGATAGCCGTCATACCCACTATCACATCTAACATACGCTTGAGTGCATTCTAGGTCTTTACTCAACGCAATTGTTAATCATCATACAACACAATGAAAGTAAAGAATGCCATATAAGTAAATGCGAATATCATATATAAAGATTGTTTCATACAATAGTCTATAAACCCACATGCCACAAGTTGGCTAGTTGGGCATCTACTCTAACAATCTCCCACTTGCCCTAAGGCCAACTACTCATCAGACGCAGTCCCATTGTTTTGCGATGTTTTTCAAACAACGGTCCATGCAAGGGCTTCGTAAGTGGATCAGCAACGTTGTCTGCAGAGGAGACTCTCTCAACTGCTATGTCACCTCTAGCCACAATATCCCGGATTATGTGGTATTTCCTCAGTATGTGTTTGGATTTTGGTGATACCTAGGCTCCTTTGCTTGCGCAACGGCACCCGTGTTGTCGCAGTACACCGGGGCTGGACCAACTCCATTAAGAATGACGCCCAACTCTTGGACGAAATTCCTTATCCAAACGGCCTCCTTAGCAGCAGCTGATGCTGCGATGTGCTCAGCCTCAGTGGTTGAATCCGTGATGGTGTCTTGCTTGGAACTCTTCCAAGAGACAGCACCACCATTGAGCATGAATACAAATCCAGAGGTTGATTTCGAATCATCCACGTCACACTGGAAGCTAGAATCAATGTAGCCTTCCAGTTTCAGTTCACCACCCCCATAGACCATGAACATATTCTTAGTCCTTCGTAAGTACTTAAGGATATCCTTCACAGCCTTCCAATGCAATTGTTCGGGGTTGGCCTGGTAGCGGCTCGTGACACTCAGAGCATATGCGACATCCAGTCTAGTGGAGATCATGCCATACATAATACTACCTATTGCCGAGGCATATGGCACACGTGCCATACTCTCTATCTCCTCATCGGTCTTTGGACACAGACTTAGATAGAGTGACCCCGTGGCACATAGGTAGGTTTCCTCTCTTGGACTCTTCCATAGAGAACCTCTTAAGTATGGTATCGATGTAGGTAGCTTGGGTGAGTCCGAGAATCCGTTTAGATCTATCCCGATAGATCTGTATTCCAAGAATATAGGATGCTTCACCCATGTCCTTCATCGAAAATCTACTAGACAACCATACTTTTGTTGACTGCAGCATTCCTACATCATTCCCAATGAGTAGAATGTCATCAACATAAAGTACGAGGAATGTCACAGCGCTTTTAACTACCTTCTTGTAAACACATGGCTCCTCGGGATTCTTGATGAAACCAAATTCCTTAATTGTTTCATCAAATCTCAGGTTCCAACTTCGCGATGCTTGTTTGAGACCGTAGATCGATCTCTGAAGCTTGCATACCTTATGCTCGCTTCCAACAGATGTGAAACCCTCAGGCTGCGTCATATAGATCTCTTCCTTAATGTTTCCATTAAAAACACAGTTTTCACATCCATTTGCCATATCTCATAGCGTACCATGCGGCTATGGCTAACAAGATTCTAATTGACTTGAACATTGCGACTGGCGAGAAGGTTTCATCATAGTCAACACCTTGCCTTTGAGTGTAACCTTTCGCGACCAGTCGCACCTTGTAGGTCATTACCTTACCATCAGGCACAAGTTTTGTGAGGATTCAGAATTATAATTAGTGATTAATCGGATTTTGAGTTAGATTAGTCACGAGAACTAAGAATTTAGATTTCTGGAATTTCGAATTTTAGTGGAATCTGATTTGGAAAATATTCAGATCTCTAGTTGCAATTGTCCAGATTTTAGTTTGTGTTTATCGGGTGAAATCTGGTCGAAAATGATGTTGAATTCGAGTTCTACTATTCTGCCCTTTCTATCAAGTAGAAATTCCCTTTCCATAAAGGTGGCATTCCTAGAAACAAACACTTTTGTTTCGCTGGGATAGTAGAAGTAGTATCCAATGGAATTCTTTGGATACCCAATGAAGTAGCATAAGATGGATCTCGTATCCAGCTTATCTCCCACTGTCTGCTTCACGTAAGCAGGACATCCCCAAATCCTCATAAATGAGTACTTGGGTGGTTTGCCCATCCACATATGGAGTCTTATCCACTGCCTTGGTGTGGACATTGTTCAACAACATTACCGCCGTTTCGAGCGCATAGCCCCAAAACGAGGTGGGAAGTTCAGTGAAGCTCATCATAGATCGAACCATGTCCAACAAGGTCTGATTACGACGCTCCGCTACACCATTGAGCTGTGGTATGGCTGGAGGGGTCCACTGTGCGAGAATCTCATTCTCTTTCAGATAGTCTTGAAATTCAGCACTCAAGTATTCACCACCTCGATCAGATCGAAGTGCTTTAATACTTTTGCCTAATTGATTTTCTTACTTCAGCCTTGAATTCTTTGAACCTTTCAAAGGATTCAGACTTGTGCTTCATTAAGTACAAGTACCCACACCTAGAGTTCGGTAAAGGTGATGAAGTATTTGTGACCTTATTTAGTACCAATACTAAATGGGCCGCACACATCAGTATGGATCAAATCCAATAGGCCTTGAGCACGTTCACCCTTGCCCTTGAAGGGTTGCTTAGTCATCTTTCCCTTTAGACAAGACTCACAGGTCGGTATGGAGTTAATGTCTGACCGATCAAACATGTCACTCCTAACTAACTTGTTCATCCTGTTTAGAGAGATATGACCTAGCCTAGCGTGCCAAAGTTGTGTTGGGTTCAAGTTATCTTGTTTCCGTTTAATCGTTGTTGTATGTGCTTCGACATCGCGAGTTGGAACGTCTTTTAATTTTAAGGTGTATAAATCGTTTTCGCGTTCCCCAATTCCAATTAAACATTCATTCTTGTAAATATTGCAAATAGAATTAGCAAACATACAAGAATATCAATCACTATCAAGCATAGAAACAGAATTAATGTTCTTTATTAATTCGGGAACAAATAAAACGTTTCTCAATAACAACTTAAAATCGGAAGATAGAAATAAGTAAACATCTCCTATAGCTATAGCAGCAACTCTTGCTCCATTGCCAAGCCTCAAGTGGGTCTCACCCTCTCTAAGACGTCGGCTTCTTGTCATCACCTGCAAATCATTGCAGATATGAGATCCACATCCGGTATCAAGTACCCAAGAAGTCGAATTAAGAGACATATTTATTTCAATATAGAACATACCTTTCGCAGTTCGCAACTGCTCGAGGTACTCCTTGCAGTTCCTCCTCCAATGCCCAGCTTTGTGGCAGTGGTGGCAGACATCCTCAGACTTGTTTGGTTTGGAATACTTTGCCTTTGGCTTCTTGGCGGACTTTTCCCCCTTCGCAGGAGCAGAACGCTTCTTGCTCTTGCGTCTGGGCCCCTTCTTCGTAGAGGAAGAAGAGCCCAGAAGGAGGACGGGTTTGTCCTTCTTTATGGTCCCTTCAAACACTACAAGCATGTTAACCACCTCTTCGAGGGTGGCTTCCAGCTTGTTCATGTTGAAGTTGACCACAAAGGGGTCAAATGCAGCAGGCAGTGAGAGGAGAAGTACATCCACAGACAGCTCGTGTGGAAGTGCGATATCAAGGCCCGACATCTTTTCAACGAGCCCAATCATACGAACCCCATGCTCGCGGACCAAAGTCCCATCGCGCATGCGGCTTGTCATAAGCTCCTTGACAGCCGTGAACCTCTCATGTCGAGAGTTCTCCCCATACAGTTCCTTGAGATGAAAGAGTATGGCAGAAGTATACTTTGTCTTCTCAAAGCGCCGTTGCATTTCGTTGGACATCGATGCCATCACATAGCATCGAGCTTTAACCTCGTCGTCCCGCCATTGGTTAAGCGTAATCAGCTCCTCAGGGCTGATATCGGCAGGGGTTTTCCTCCGGAGGGCACGTTCTCTATTAGTTCAGACCGGTGAACCTGTTGCATCCAGATAGCAGCGAGCGGGTTTTTCATCGAAACCATTTTATAAGCAGTAATACTGAAAAGAAAACAGACATACATCACTAACTATATAAAAATAATCGCTAAGACATAAAACAAGGTCGTTAAGTTTTATGAATTACCCTCCCACTATTTTAACGATTTCACCACCCTCTAATGAAATCGAGAAAACAGGTTTCTTTAGTGGGTATACGGAGCCCAATCAAGCAATCATGGACCCGAATAATATCAGCCATCCATGACCCCCAAAAGGTAGTTTCCGATTGCAACCGGTGCAACCTCCATGTATTCACCTCACGTCCAGTAAGGACCCAATAATATGACGCCGTTTACTATCACGTGTCAAGATGACCCATCAATGTTGAGTCGTGAAGGACGGTCCCCTTAACGTCCACAATAATATGAGCAACGTTAAAAGGAGTTCTCACCGAATCACAACGATTGTCAATGGCGTGGACAGCTTTCCGGCATACATGACCCCCTCAATAATATGAGCCGGGCCATGTATACGGGTAGCATCGACGTACACCCATTGTTGATGGAAGGTAGGGAAATTTAAACAATTTTAAATACCCTTTAGTTTATCGAATAAACATTTTATCTTGATATAAGTTTTAAATCATATTTAAAACGAGGGATTTTATTTTGGAAAACTTTGGTCTCATGCATTTATTTTAAATCGTATTAAAACATGCAACATGCGGATTCAACTAAATTATATATCAACATATATAAATATTGGGATGATCGATCGCGAGAGCTATGCGGTCCGTGGTTGCCAGTCACGGACCTGGGTCCAATCCTAGGGGTAATGCAATATGCAATGCAATCCTATTACAATGCTTTCGGTTTTACAGCTCTTCGGTCTTCAATATCTTGATCGTCATCACCACCGTCTTTGGATGTCCTCCCACTAAATCTAATAACTTTACATTTAAATTTACCATGACATACAAGGGATACATTTATCAAGGGGTGAGAACGGGCCACAAACATGCCCACTTTAAATGATAATCAAATATTAATACAACCTCACAAAAACCTATCGCATACACCAACAAATTGGGCACGACTCTCGATCATCCCAATCATTCAGATAATCTAATTAACATGCATAAATTAAATAATCTAATTATTTATCGCAAAATCATATTTTAATCATAAAATCGCATTTTGTCGATAAATTCAAAATTTAATCAACAAAATCATATTTCATTATAAAATCATATTTCATAATTAAAATCACAATTTACTAATTTTAATTGTATCATATTGGGCTTAAAACAATTTTAGGCCCAAAAATCTCAAAATTTCAAAATAGACCAAAATGGGGCCGACATCGAATATTGACCCGAAAACTTCACGGGCTGCCCGGGACAGGCCCGAACTAAACCCTAGAAGAATTCAGCCGTCACGACATCGCCGGATCATCACCGGAGCAGCGTGCCACAATCGCGCAACCAGTGCGCGTCCAGGAGCCGCCCATCGCGCGACCAGCACGCGAGGATGTCGCTCGCGATGCGTGACGCTGCGCACGCGCATGCGTCCATGGCGTCGGGTGGGGCGCCGCCGCCCATGGCGGCGGCCGGCGGCCAACTTCAAAGTTTTGATTTTTCCGATCTGAAATTCGAGATGTTAGATACAATAAGGCAATACTGTATTGATCAGATCCGAAAACCTTGGCTCTGATACCACTGTTGGGGAACCGCGACGGATCCGGATCATGCCTCCCGGCGAGGCAGCGGAAGAACAAAAACAATTACGATCAATACAATTTCAATATAACAAATCTATGACATTCATAGGGTGTTTAGGTGACTACCTTGCTGGCAACTCGTGCCTGGCTCCGACCAGTTTCTCGAGGAAACCGGCACTTCACGGTAGATTGCGGTAGACTACGTCAATCAGGTCCACGACCGGATACGAGACTCCTTCGTCAGCCTGCACTAGAAGGCTTGACGAGATCGGCGCGGACGGATTCTCCTCGTCAAGTTGGCCGGAACAATTTCCGGCGAAGAGGCGGCGGTGGCGGTGGCGGTGGCGACTAGCGGCGGCGGCGGCGGCGTGAGAGAGAGGAGGGAGGGGGCGGCTACTTTTAGGGTTAGGGTTAAGAGTTTTGTATCAAGTATTTGATTAAGTCTCCTAAGTCTATATTAAATAGACTTAGTGATGGATTTGGATCCGGCCCAACGGGCCCGGGTCCAACGGATGAACATTCGGTTCATCCCCATCACCGAGACTTCATCGTAACTCCGATCGCCGACGGATCGACTTAGTTTCCAAAACTGAATACTATGATCTGAAAAATCATTTTTCAGAACCCCAGCGCAAAATGACCGTTTTTCCCCTCAACAGCGGGAAATCACGATTTGACCCCTGTTGACTTTTAGGAAGTCGCACTCCCCAAAATCCTCTTCTCATGCTCAACACGTTGAGCTGAGTATCCGTGCGGGAATCTCGAATCCAGTACTTGTGTGACCCTCAATGGTTCAGGGATACAGCTAGCCGTGGGCCCACAACCATTGTGGCTCCGGAATCACAATTCCGAACTTGCCCAACGGATCATGGTAAGAGCGTCTAGAAACATCGCCCCATGATCCCCTAGGTATCACTGATAGTGCCTGCAAGAAACAGTTGGTCGTGGTTAGCGTGCAGTACGGTCCTTTCAATCCATATATCCCGATCAGATCAACGACCATTGGTAAATCGAGAGTCGCTATAGATCCGATAGGTATGCATACATCTTGGAGATCGAATAGTGACATCACGAGTGTAACTAGGTAAACCCATTTACCTAAAACACTTCTAGTACTCTGGCCAGAGATTTATACACTATTATCCCCTCAGATAGCATAGCATATCCACGCATGTCTGCGAGCGGTGAATCCTCGACAACGATGCATCGACTCCTACATGCATCGGGGTCTCACCCAATCCCGCCACCTGATGACCCCAAGTGAGTCGGAAAATGAGTAAAAGTGAGACGCCTATCATGTAGAGTCTCAATGACGTTTTGAGTCGTGAGGACTAATCAGTACAACCAAGACCTCGGACTTATCCACTCGACAAATGGTAACCACTTGGAAAGTCCGAACGGGGGTAGTTCGATAGATCACCAGGTCACTATCTATCTGCATGCGCAGAACATCACAATGTTCCCTACCAATGAAACATGGTACTTCGCATCGCAGATACTAGTCTCGAGCTCGGGCGGCCTTATACTCATTTTGACGGCCCAATCGACTAGGAACATGTTCAGAATACACAGCGACTATTAGATGTGTTTCATGATAGCCGTCATACCCACTATCACATCTAACATACGCTTGAGTGCATTCTAGGTCTTTACTCAACGCAATTGTTAATCATCATACAACACAATGAAAGTAAAGAATGTCATATAAGTAAATGCGAATATCATATATAAAGATTGTTTCATACAAGAGTCTATAAACCCACACGCCACAAGTTGGCTAGTTGGGCATCTACTCTAACAGAATCTTGTTGTGAGAGAGAGACATATTTAATAAATGCGAATAACAATCTAACTGTTCAGACACTGAGAACCCCGCTCTGATACCCCTTGTTAGGATCGAAAAAGGGTTAAAAACAGCTCAGGAGTTCAGAGGGAGGGTGAATGAACTCCTCTCGATTTGTTAAAACTCTTTTCGTTAAAAATTATTTTGCAAGTTTTCGGCTTGTATCTGAGCTGAGTTACCAGTTCGGAGATTCTCATTGTAATCTATTTTCTCGGGTAACAATAAAGTTGTGTGGAAGAAACCCGATACAACAGTGAAAAAATGTAATACGTAAGCTGTAAAATATTTGGGCAAGAATATGTTCCTGGAAGTTCGGATCTTAATCTCCTACGTCTCCCCTTATTCCTTTTCAGGAAGGATTTCCACTAGAAAATTTTGATTCATATAACCGCTTGTACAAATCCTCTCAGCTGGCCGCACCACGCGGAACTCCTATTATCAACAGTACACCAGCACGCTGTTGGCGATAGTGGCGGATACGGATCCCGTTTATCGGGGGTGCAGCGAAAGTTAAAAATTGCCCCGAGATACATTCAATACATTATAAAGTATCAACGATAAACATACATAGGATGTTTGAATCGTTACCTTGCTGGCGTCTAGGCGCCTGGCTCCGACCAGTTTCACAAGGAAACCGGCACTTCAAAAGGTAGGCGGCGGTAGATCGTCTAATCAGGTCCACGACCGGAATTACGATTCCTTTGTCAGTCTGTACTAGAAGATCTGACAAATTCACCACGGACGGAATCTCCTCAGCGCGGTGGCCGGAACAAGTCCGGCGAAGAGGCGGCGGCGCGTTGGTTCGGCCGAGAGGAGAGGAGGTGGGCGGCTGTTTTGGAGGCTAGGGTTTAATGAGTGATCATGTGTAGTGATTAATGCCCTAAGTCTTTAATTAATAGACTTGTAGTGGGCTTGGTCCGGCCCATCTGGACTTGGGTCAGGCCCAAGTCCATATGAACATCCGGTTCAATTAAATCACCACGGTTTCATCATAACTCCGATTGACGATCAGATCGGACCGATCGACTCAGTTTCCAAAACTGAATATTATGATGCGAAAAACAATTTTTCAGATGTCCTAGACCAAAATTACAGTTTAGCCCCTCAACTTTGGGAAATCGCAATTTGACCCCTGTTGACTTTTAGGAAGTCGCACTCCCTAAAATCCTCCTCCTATGCTCAACACATTGAGCTCAGTTTCCGTGTGGAAATCATGAATCCAGTACTTGTGTGACCCTCAATGGTTCAGGGATACAGCTAGCCGTGAGCCCACAACCATTGTGACTACGAAATCACAATTTCGGACTTGCCCATCGGATCATGGTAAAGCGCCTAGCAACATCGCCCCATGATCCCCTAGGTATCACTGATAGTGCCTGCAAGAACCATTTGGTCGTGGTTAGCGTACAGTACGGTCCTTTCAACACATATATCCTGATCAGATCAACGACCATTGGTAAATCGAGAGTCGCTAGAGATCCGATAGCTATGCATACATCTTGGAGATCAAATAGTGACATCGCGAGTGTTACTAGGCAAACCCATTTACCTAAAACACATCCAGTACTCTGGCCAGAGATTTATACACTATTATCCCCTCAGATAGCATAGGATATCCACGCATGAAAGCGAGCGATGAATCCTCGACAACGAAGCATCGACTCTTACATGCATCGGGACCTCACCCAATCCCGCCGCCTAATGACCCCAAGTGAGTCGGAAAACGGCTCAAAGTGAGGCGCCTATCATGTAGAGTCTCAATGGCGTTTCGAGTAGTGAGGACTAATCAGTACAACCAAGACCTCGGACTTATCCACTCGACAAATGGTAATCACTTGGAAAGTCCGAACGAGGGTAGTTCGATAGATCACCAGGTCACTATCCATCTGCATGCTCAGAACATCACAATGTTCCCTACCAATGAAACATGGTACTTCACATCGCAGATGCTAGTCTCAAGCTCGAGCGGCCTTATCCTCATTTTGACGGCCCAATCGACTAGGAACGTATTCAGAATGCACAGTGACTATTAGATGTGTTTCATGATAGCCATCATATCCACTATCACATCTAACATACACTATGGCGCATTCTAGGTCTTTATCCAACACAATTGTTAACATTATAATCATAATAAAAATAAAGAATGCCATAAAGAAATGAGAATATCATATATAAAGATTGTTGTACACAAGAGTAAATAAAAAAACCCACATGCCACAAGTTGGCTAGTTGGGCATCTACTCTAACAATCTCCCACTTGCCATATAGCTAACTACTCATCAAACGCAGTCCCATTGTTTCGCGATGTTTTTCAAACAACGGTCCTGGCAAGGGCTTCGTAAGTGGATCAGCAATGTTGTTTGCAGAGGCGACTCTCTCAACTGCTATGTCACCTCTAGCCACAATATCCCGTATTATGTTGTATTTCCTCAGTATATGTTTGGATCTTTGGTGATACCTAGGCTCCTTTGCTTGCGCAACGGCACCCGTGTTGTCGCAGTACACCGGGACTGGATCAACTCCATCAGAAATGACGCCCAACTCTTGGACGAAATTCCTTATCCAAATCGCCTCCTTAGCAGCAGCTGATGCTGCGATGTACTCAGCGTCAGTGGTTGAATCCGCGATGGTGTCTTGTTTGGAACTCTTCCAATAGACAGCACCACCATTGAGCATGAATACAAATCGAGAGGTTGACTTCGAATCATCCACGTCACATTGGAAGCTAGAATCAGTATAGCCTTCCAATCTCAGTTCACCACCCCCATAGACCATGAATATATTCTTAGTCCTTCGCAAGTACTTAAGAATATCCTTCACAGTCTTCCAATGCAATTGGCCGCGGTTGGCCTGGTAGCGGCTCGTGACACTCAGAGCATATGCGACATCCGGTCTAGTTGAGATCATGCCATACATAATACTACCTATTGCCGAGGCATATGGCACACGTGTCATATTCTCTATCTCCTCATCAGTCTTCGGACACATATACTTAGATAGAGTGACCCCGTGGCTCATAGGTAGGTGTCCTCTCTTGGACTCTTCCATAGAGAACCTCTTAAGTATGGTATCGATGTAGGTGGCTTGGGTGAGTCCGAGCATCCGTTTCGATCTATCCCGATAGATCTGTATTCCAAGAATATAGGATGCTTCACCCATGTCCTTCATCGAGAATCTACTAGACAACCATACTTTAGTTGACTGCAACATTCCTACATCATTCCCAATGAGTAGAATGTCATCAACATAAATTACAAGGAATGTCACAGCGCTTTTAACTACCTTATTATATA
>KV005175.1:8295-23810 GCA_001598015.1 Dorcoceras hygrometricum
AACGATGCATCGACTCCTACATGCATCGGGTCTCACCCAATCCCGACGCCTGGTGACCCCAAGTGAGTCGGCAAACGAGTCAAAGTGAGACGCCTATCATGTAGAGTCTCAATGACGTTTCGAGTCGTGAGGACTAATCAGTACAACCAAGACCTCGGACTTATCCACTCGACAAATGGTAATCACTTGGAAAGTCCGAACGAGGGTAGTTCGATAGATCACCAGGTCACTATCTATCTGCATGCTCAGAACATCACAATGTTCCCTACCAATGAAACATGGTACTTCGCATCACAGATACTAGTCTCAAGCTCGGGCGGCCTTATCCTCATTCTGACGGCCCAATCGACTAGGAACTAATTCAGAATACACAGTGACTATTAGATGTGCTTCATGATAGCCGTCATACCCACTATCACATCTAACATACACTATAGTGCATTCTAGGTCTTTACTCAACGCAATTGTTAATCATCATACAACACAATGAAAGTAAAGAATGCCATAAACAAATGCGAATATCATATATAAAGATTGTTTCATACAAGAGTCTATGAACCCACATGCCACAAGTTGGCTAGTTGGGCATCTACTCTAACATTACTACCTCTCTCTATGTCTTGTTTAACCCACTTCTGCAACTGTTAATCTAAAAGTTGTCATTCTCGGATCTGATATGTGAGAACTGAAATAGTAATAAAGATTAATTGTTGGATTAATTGGATTTTAAGGAATTCTGGTGGTTCAGATTTCTGTTTGAAGACTTTGTTTGCATTTTCGGGTCAGATTTCACATTTAGAGCAATTCTGGAAGTTTTCGTAATTTTGAGTTTTAGAGGAGAAATCTGTTTTGTGGAGAGATCTGGTGGCAGCAGCGTAGGAATCTGTTAGCGCTTGTGTTATTTTAGACGCTGGCAGCGAGTTCCTGTAGCGGGTGAAAACGCCGTCGTATTAGCATTTGGTGAAGTCTGTCAGTAGTTGGCATTTTTAGTTGTAAAATCAGCAGACAGCGCTAAGGACTCTAAAGCGACGACGTTTTGGTAAACAAGAACCAGCTGTTAGTTTTGTTAGCGTGTTTCTATTTGAGGATTGAAACTACTTCGTTTTGGGAATTCAGCAGTTGGTGTGTTGCCCTTTAGTAGCGATCAGCTGTTGGGTTATGCGACATCGTTTTAATTAGTTGAAACGCAGCGTTTTGAGTATCAGCTGGTAGTTGCGCTATACGTTTACTGTTGAGAGATTTGATGCGCTATTTCATCCAGCTGCTGGTTTAGATGATCAGCTGTTGACAGATATGGTGACGTGTTCTATGCGACGTCGTTTGGTTAAGTTGATGCGACACCAGTTTGTTTAGCGTTGTTTGTGAGATTCAGCTGTTGATTTGTTTTGCGAAAGCTGATTTTGTCAACAGAAATGCCTGCTGGTTGGTTTCTTTGTATTGTCGACTGGTTTTGTCGGTGGAGTTGTTCTTGCTGCTGTCAGCTGGTGAGAAGCTTATATATATATTGGGAGACTTGGTCTTCGATTGGATTATCAGATTTCCATACTTAGCGATATTTTCTCCCGATTGTTGTTCGTTGCTTCGAACCCTAGAACACTGTTCACCGTGAGCTTCTCCGGCGAATTCCCATCGTTTTCGACCACCATTTTTCACGTTTGAGGTAGCGTTGGACTCCTATCGACAAGCTCTTTCGTTCCATACCGATTTTGGAGGTTGTCGTTGGCTGGAGCAAAAGCACGAAGTTGCTGCTTTCATTCGTGCGTTTCGTGGGTGCAGGTAGCCTTTCGATTTAGCTTTGGAATCTTGTTCCTAGCCTTGAATTGAGCTTCCTCTTAAGTTGTATGGGTTAGAATTGAGCGCTGGTTTTAAGTGTATAGATTCCAGTCGTGACTTTCTTTGGTTGGCCATGAGTTTTGTTGTGTAATGCCTGAGATCTTGCGTATGTTTATCAGGTTGGATTCAGATCTCTCGAGGCTTGAATTGTGGTAATTGTTGCACGAATCAGGTACGGATTTAAGCTTGTGATAGCTAGGAAGTTGTGTGAGATATAATGTGAGGCTGCTGGGATGTTTCGGTGAACATGGCCGTGTATTGCTTGCTGTGCATCGGTGTTTATGCGAGCTGTTTTATGTGAATTGCATACACGCATTTGTTCACGCATATTTCAGATCCCTCGTGTATTGTATCTTGCAGCCTTGTATCTTGTTGTATTGTTATTATTTGATTCTCACCAGGATGCGAGGGCGAGCGGCAATACCGCACTCTCATCTCCCTGCTGGGTTTGTTAGCCACCATGCGCCGAGTGGTTAACTACCACAGTTCATGGGCGAGGCAACGGCAGGTTGAGCTGTTTGATGCATCTGGTATTCGGGTGTGGTGTCAAGGCGAGTGGCTCATTACCACACTTTGAACACACCCCGTGGCCATCGTTTGTTGCAGATTCTATGGAGCTATGTTTGGGTTCCTTGGCTCCATTTTTGGTTGTAGCCTTCAGCGGTTGTTCAGTGTCTCATGCATAGCATCTGCATTTTATCTTATGCTTTTCTTTAGCTGTTTCAGTTGCTCTCCGTACTGGGGTTTGACCCCATGTCCCTCTGGGGCTTGGTTGTTTCCTTGCCTGTTGTGTTGTTAAGGTTTTCCAGGTTATTCAGCTGGTCGTGGTGATGACCCAGCTAGAGGTGCCCCAGGAGGTGGTTAGAGTATCCCAGTAGCATATATCATATTTATATGTATCAGTATTGTTAGCCAGGGGATGCCCTGTGCTTTTGGTTGTATCTTGTGATATTCGGTTGTGGTTGTTACTAGGTATATGATACATGTTATGCTATATTGTTTGTCGTGGACTTGTAGCCTTGGTCTGGTTGGTTTATTAAACTGGGATATCTATTTTGAGTATTGTTGTATTTTTAATTATATTGTTTTAAACCGTCAGGCCAAAAGCAAAAAAATTTTACCCGCTTTTTAGTAGCTTCCGCTTGTGTTTGCGTGTTTTATCTCTGTTGTGAGCACGAGGCCTGACATGATCCAACAGATTTGATCGAATGGAGAGATCTGCTAGAATCGTGCTACTATAACGGGGAATCAGCTCTAGCCCAAAATTTTCATTCTCATAAGCTAAGGGTCTCTGGACAGTAAGCTGGGCTAATCCTATAAATTTCCTGCTAAGAGCATCTGCCACCACGTTGGCTTTTCCTGGGTGGTAGCTAATAGTACAATCGTAACCTTTAACTAGCTCTAGCCACCTCCTCTGTCTCATATTTAATTCCTTCTGGGTAAAGAAGTACTTTAAACTCTTATGATCTGTAAATATCTCACACTTCTCCCCGTACAGATAATGTCTCCAGATCTTGAGGGAAAAAACCACAGCTGCTAATTCTAAATCGTGCGTGGGATAGTTCCTCTCATGATTCTTCAGTTGTCTGGAGGCATAAGCTATTACCTTACGATCCTGCATCAAAACAGCTCCTAAACCTAACTTAGAGGCATCGGTAAAGATCACAAAATTCCCTTGCTCAGAAGGCATGGTTAAAAACTGGAGCTTCTATCAACGCTTGCTTCAACTTCTCAAAACTCTGCTGACAGCTGGGAGTCCATTCAAACTTAACTTGTTTCCTGGTCAGCGTAGTCAATGGAACTGTTGTCCTTGAAAATCCTTGAATAAACCGTCTGTAATATCCAGCAAGTCCCAAAAAGCTCCTTACTTCTGAAACAGATCTGGGCACAGGCCAGTATTGCACAGCTTCTACCTTAGCTGGGTCGACTTCTAAACCATCCTTAGAAATGATATGTCCTAGAAACGCAACTTTCTCCAACCAAAACTCACATTTTCTAAACTTAGCAAACAATCTCTTGTCCTTCAAAACTTGCAACACTATACGAAGCTGACTAGAATGCTCGGAGCTGGTCTTGGAATATACTAAGATATCATATATGAACACTATTACGAATTGATCCAAAAAGGGCTGGAAACTCTTCATCAGGTCCATAAAAACAGATGGAGCATTTTTTAACCCAAAAGGCATTACTAAAAACTCATAATGACCATATCTGGTCATAAAAGCTGTCTTATATATATCGGCCTCCTTAATCTTCAACTGATGGTATCCAGATCTTAAATCTATCTTAGAAAACACTGCTGCTCCCTTCAGCCGATCAAACAATTCCTCAATCCTAGGCAAAGGGTACTTGTTCTTAATGGTCAGCTTATTCAGTTCTCGATGGTCTATACACAATCTGAAACTCCCATCCTTCTTCTTAACAAACAGAACTGGGGCTCCCCACGGTGACGTACTAGGTCGAATAAATCCCTTATCCAACAGATCTTGAATTTGTTCTTTCAGCTCTTTCATTTCTGCAGGAGCAAGCCTATAGGGAGGTCTGGAAATCAGAGCTGCTCCAGGCACTAAGTCGATAGCAAACTCTATCTCCCTTCTGGAGGTAAACCAATGATATATTCTGGAAACACTTCTGGGAACTCGTTTGCCACTTCCACATCTAAAATTCGGGGTTTACTAAAAACAGTTAGAGAAGATAAACTTACTAGGAACCCTACTCCACCTTTCCTTAAACAGCGCTGGGCCTTCAAGGCTGAGACTAAGCGAGGAACTCTCTGAAGTCGGTCAGATCTGAATGAAATCTGAGATTCTGTGGACAGATTCACAACTACTGTCCTAAACATAAAATTTATCACTACTCCATATCTGGATAACCAGTCTATTCCCAAAACCAAATCGAACTCGGGCATGGGTAAAACAATCAAATTGGCGGTAACTACATGTCCTTGAAGTTCAAGCTCTAAATCACGATATATGCAACAGGATATCAGCTCTTCTCCTGATGGCACAGTTACGCAATAATCTATAGACAATCTCTCTGGCTTACGCGGTAACTTTTTAGCAAAATCCTCAGCTATAAAGGAATGGGTCGCACCTGAATCTAGCAGGGCAAAGGAGGACAAACCAGCAACCACAATCTTACCCGTAATCACCGTAGAATCTGGGTTAGCTTGTTCAGCTGTCATGACGTAAGTTCTGCTGGGCACCAGTTGTTTCGACTGAGGACAGAACTTAGAGATGTGGCCTTGAGCACTACACTTATAACATCCTCTTTGGCCAGCTTTACATTGTCCCGGGTGATTCTTATGGCATTTGGGACAAACCGGCTTACTACTTCCAACTGGTACAACACTGATAGGTTGGGCTGGTATCGGTCTTGGCTCTTGGGGTCACTGCTGGTTCTTATTCTGCTTCTTAAATGGCC
This sequence comes from Dorcoceras hygrometricum, assembly GCA_001598015.1. NCBI lineage: Eukaryota > Viridiplantae > Streptophyta > Magnoliopsida > Lamiales > Gesneriaceae > Dorcoceras > Dorcoceras hygrometricum. The sequence continues at coordinate 13,555 of KV005175.1, forward strand.
TCGAATCTGTCTGCTGAAAGGATTGCCTCCTCTGCTGTCTCTCCTGCTCCACATCCTTCCAATCCCTCTCCACTCGCAGGGCCTTACTACTGCCTCCCTGTAAGATCTGGGTCCTGCTAACCTAACATTCAACTTGAATGTAGGTCTCAATCCTTCCACGAAGTGGCTCAGCTTCTCCTCAGGGTCCCTCCCAATAAGACGTACAAAGTAACAGCCTCTCTCAAACTTTTGGACGTACTCTTGCACCGTCAAACTCCCTTGCTTCAAGGTCAAGAACTCTCGCTTCAACTCAGACCACTTATCTGCTGTGAAGTATTGCTCAAAGAACACTCGTTTGAATTCATCCCACGAGATATTTTCCAAAAATACAGACAGCTTTGATCCCTCCCACCAGATCATTGCATCACCTCTTAGCATATAGATAGCGCACCTTGGCCTATCCAAATCTGGAATCTGAAGGTACTCAAAAATCACTTCCATAGACTTAATCCAGCTCTCAGCAACAAGCGGATCTGTAGTACCACTGAACTCCTTTGGTTTCTGTCTTTGAAACCTCTCCTGAGAATCATCATAATGCGGTCCCCTGCTGCTCGAAGATTGGACATTGCCTCTGACAGATTGTTCTACCAACAGTTCTAAGACCAGATCATTGCATCACCTCTTAGCATATAGATAGCGCACCTTGGCCTATCCAAATCTGGAATCTGAAGGTACTCAAAAATCACTTCCATAGACTTAATCCAGCTCTCAGCAACAAGCGGATCTGTAGTACCACTGAACTCCTTTGGTTTCTGTCTTTGAAACCTCTCCTGAGAATCATCATAATGCGGTCCCCTGCTGCTCGAAGATTGGACATTGCCTCTGACAGATTGTTCTACCAACAGTTCTAAGAGTTGGGCAATACGAACATTGCTATCTGGGTTGGTCTCATCTACTTGGGGCATTCTTCTACCTCTCCCTCTTCCTGACATCTTAATCTATAGCCCGCAATCCACCAAAAAAGAACATCAGAACTCAAAAGAGAAAGAATTCTTATCATAAAATAAAACTCACAAATCAGAAGATGCGGACGATGAAAGCTGCTCCAGACTGGGAAGATGTGTTTATCTCAAGACCACACTCTGATACCAAGTTGTGACGCCCAAACCCATGGGAGCCAACAGAATTTGAGAAAATTTAAAATTTTTGAACAATCGAAGGACCAAACTCGAATAAAGTAAGCTGTATTTCCTTGCACAAAACTGAAACGAAGCTAGTGGCGCCAAAGGTAAATATTAGTAAATAGATTTGACAAAACAAATCTTGATTCACGATGCAAAATGCGATATTACAACTACTGGAACTCTATATAAGTTCACTATTGTTGTAACAGATCTTAATACAGCTCGTCAAAAGATCCAAAACAACAAAAGCTAAGAATATGCGGAAACGCTGGCCGTTGACAAACACAGTCCCCCGAATCTGAATTAACTTGCACCACCCGCCTGCTCCTGAGCTGACTCACCTGCATTGGGAAAAATAGTGAGCCTAGGGGCTCAACAAGTAAAACTGAGTATAACAAAATAACATAAATGCAAGCATAACTGAAATCTGAAATCTCGCTACTGAAAGACAACTCGAAGCTTGAATCTGAATTGCTTATACTGGATGATTTATGGTCTAGAGGCTCTCTGGTGGTCCTTGTGCATGAAGCATGTTAACTGATCAGTAACTCTCTGTGAAGGGATTACAATATTTCCATAATCCCGTCCCTTCCATGAAGGGATTACGGTCCTACTGTAATCCTGTCCCTTCCTTGAGTGACCGGGTCCTCTATGCCATAACTTCTCAAATCTGAACTTTACTTTCTTTCTGAAATAGCTTGATACTAGCTCTTGATCGAAAGTCTATCACTGAAATCTGGTAGATTCACTGCTATGAAACTCATTTTATTGAAAAAGCACTACTGAGTGTACAGTTGGACTCGGAGCTGAGGACCAGCTCTAAAGGAATCAACTCGAGAGTGCAAAACAGACGTGATTCTAGGAAATTAGATTTCGTGAAAACATATCTCTCTCGGGAAAACAGATGTCACTGGAAAACAGATCTCACTGGAAAACTGATCTCACTGGAAAACAGATCTTACTGCGAAAACAGATCTTACTGCGAAAACAGATCTTACTGTGAAAACGCTAACAGAAATTTATAGCAAGTGTTTCAGATTTTGGTAGATTACTCAGCTGTGAGCAACTCAACAACAGATTTGGTTAAAGACAAGTTACGCGTAAAAACACTTGGCTAGGAACACGAAATACTGCTTCAACTCAGACAGATTCTAAACAAACTGGCTTCGCTTATCAAACCAGAACTTGCTCCCGATCTAACCAGCGTTGCCTATCCATTTAGATTCAATGTCCAGAGTCTTCACAGTACTTAGGAAAACGAGGACTTCTATTGGCTTTCTTACCTGGAATCTGTACAACTCAGTATATTTTTAAAAACGCCATTGCTGGTTAAACTTTCTAGTGAGTTTCCTCAACTAAAGCATCAAAGCAGTGAATCCATAGCTCAACTCAAACAATAACTGAAACTGAAACAGGCAAGCATACACAAAAAACAACGAAGCAATATATGTTTTCCAAATGCAGCAAGAATCAGATTTACTTGCCTGAAACGAAGATCGCAACGTGCGGACGATCGCGGCTGGAAGTCTCCTCAAACACATTGGAAAAACTACTGAACTTTGAAAGAACTAAAAGTTTTATTTGCAACCAAAATGAATCCAGAGGCTTACGTAAATCATTTTATACAAGGGAGAATGATTGAGTAGTAGGTAAAAATACTCGACTAGGCATGGCTGCCATGCCAACTCTTTTGTCCTCTTTAAAAGATTTAATAAAAGCTCCCTACTGTTATAAATTAAAAGAAACATTAACAAATAAAGTAAATAAAATATTAACAAATAAAGTAAATAATTACCTTTTTAATTACCTTGAATATATTCTAAATTGCTCCTTGATTACTCCAAATGAACTCTTAATTATATATTAATAGGAAATTATTATTTCTCTATAATTTCCTTAATTTATATAGAATAGAATTGAGAGAGAATTTGTATATTTTTTTGTGTTTTTCAAATGAAGATTACAAGCCTATTTATAGGCAAATGAAATGATTAAAATAATAAAAAGGTCTAAATCACTTCATTTAATATTTAGACATCCAACAACTAACAACTAATACTAACCATCTAATTTTATTAATTATTCCACAATACTTCCCCTTTGGATGTCTTCATTACGTGTTTTGATACTGTCTCGTTAAAAACCTTACTAGGAAAAACCCAGTGGGATAAAAACCATAGTAAGGAAAAAAGAGTGCAGTTACGTAAACTTTCTCCCCCTGCTGAAGAATCATGTGAAATCTCTTAGACGTCGCATTCCGATCTTGTATACCAATTTCTCAAAAGTCGATGTAGGCAATGATTTTGTAAAAATATCGGCCAAATTTTCACTTGAGCGAATTTGTTGAACTTCAATATCACCTTTCTTTTGAAAATCATGTGTGAAAAAGAACTTTCGGGATATGTGTTTCGTCCTATCACCTTTGATGTATCCTTCCTTTAGCTGAGCAATGCAAGCTGCGTTATCTTCATAAATTATTGTTGCTGAGCTTTTCTTGTAGACAGACCACATTCCTTTTTGATATGGTAAATCATTGATCTCAACCAGACACATTCTCTACTAACTTCATGGATTGCAATTATTTCTGCATGATTTGATGAAGTAGCGACCATAGTTTGCTTTGTAGACCTCCAGGAAATTGCTGTTCCACCATAAGTAAATAAATACCCAGTTTGTGATCGTCCTTTGTGTGGATCAGATAGATATCCAGCATCTGCATACCCAGTTAGTTGCAAATCACAAGTATCTGAATAAAATAAACCTAAATCTTAAGGTGCCCTGAAGATATCTAAATATATGTTTAACGCCATTCCAATGTCTCCGTGTCGGAGAAGAACTATATCTTGCCAACAAATTGACAGCAAATGATATGTCTGGTCTCGTGCTATTTGCAAGATACATCAAATGCACCAATAGCACTTAGGTATGGCACATCTGGGCCAAGAATTTCTCTTGTTCATCCACATGGTCGAAAAACAAGGCAAAATTTCGTTTTGCCTAGATCTTTCATTTCAAATTCCTTTTTCAATATATCAACTGTCTTTTCAAGTTCTTCGGAACTTCCAATAATGTTTAAATCATCAACATATACGGCAATAATGACAAATTTTGATCCATTCCTTTTAATAAATATACATGGACAAATTGGATCATTTTTATATCCTTCTTGCAATAAATAGTTACTAAGTCGTTTGTACCACATGCGTCCGGATTGCTTTAATCCGTAAAGGGATCTTTGTAATTTAATGGAGCAAACATTTCTATAATTTGAACCAAATGTTTCCGATATCTTAAATCCGTCAGGGATTCTCATGTAAATTTCATTATCCAGTTTTCCATACAAGTATGCAGTGATAACATCCATAAGACGCATTTCAAGTTTATCTTGTATGGTCATGCCAATAAGGTATCGAAATGTAATTGCATCCATCACTGGAGAGTAAGTCTCTTCATAATCAATACCAGGTCGTTGAGAAAAACCTTGGGCTATCAATCGAGCTTTATATCTAGTCACTTCGTTTTTCTCATTTCGTTTTCGTAAAAAAATCCATTTACAACCCACAGGAATTACTCCTTTGGGTGTATGTACCACAGGTCCAAAGACCTCACGTTTTGCTAAGGAATTTAGCTCTTCTTGTATTGCTTTATTCCAACTTGGCCAATCATTTCGATTTTGACATTCATCTACAGATGTAGGATCTGGATCATCATTTTCATTAACAACATCGTTAGCCACAGCATAGGCAAACTTATTATCGACAATAATTTCCGATCGATTAAATCTTTTCCCCGTGTTGACATAATTTATCGAGATCTCTTCATTTTCAACAATTTGAACCTTTTCGAGGGAATGATCATCAAAATTTTCAGATTTATCAATCAATGGATTAGATATCTCATTATGAACATTAACATTATTTGCTCCAGTATCAACAATATTTGCTCCTTTTCTTTTTCGTGGATTTTTATCTTTTGATCCAGTTGGTCTACCACGTTTGAGTCGTGCACTTGATTCATTTTTTGATGGTACCTTAGGAATATCGATATGTGCTGGAGCATTAGCAGCCGGTATATACGATTTAGTTACCCTTTTTACATCATTAAATGCATCGGGTAATTTATTTGTAATATTTTGCAGATGCACTATTCTTTGCACTTCATTCTCACATTCATTTGTCCGGCAGTCAAATTGATGAAGTGGTGCATTCCAAGTTAATTCACTTGGTGATTTCATATTTCTCCCCCTAATGTTGGGAACTTTGTCTCATCAAAGTGACAATCGGCAAATCGTGCCGTGAAAACATCTCCCGTCATTGGCTCTAAATATTTAATAATCGACGGGGAATCATATCCAACATATATTCCCATTCTTCTTTGAGAACCCATTTTAGTACGTTGTGGTGAATATATTGGAACGTACACAGCACATCCAAAAATTTTTAAATGGGAAATATTAGGCTCATGGCCAAAAACTAGTTGCAAAGGAGAGAACTGATGGTAACTAGTTGGTCTGATGCGTTTTAGTGCTGCTGCATGTAAAATAGCATGTCCCCATACTGATGTGGGGAGTTTTGCCCTCATTATCAATGGTCTAGCTATTAACTGTAAATGTTTAATGAATGATTCTGCTAAACCATTTTGTGTATGAACATGAGGTACTGGATGTTCAACAATTATCCCAATTGACATACAATAGTCATTAAATGTTCGGGATATGAATTCACCAGCATTATCAAGACGAATCCTCTTAATAAGATATTCTGGAAATTGTGCTCTTAGACGAATTATTTGAGCCAATAGTCTTGCAACTGCCAAGTTGCGAGATGATAGTAAACATACATGTGACCATCTTGTGGATGCATCAATTAAGACCATAAAATATCTAAACGGTCCACATGATGGATGAATAGGTCCACAAATATCACCTTGTATTCTTTCTAAAAATGAAGGTGATTCAATACCAACTTTAGTTGGTGAATGTTTTGTAATTAATTTGCCTTGAGAACAAGCCTCGCATGAGAATTCTCCAAAATTCAAAATTTTCTTGTTCTTCAATTGATGCCCTTGTGAATTCTCAATAATCTTTCGCATCATTGTAGAGCCGCGATGTCCCAATCGTTCATGCCACAGTATAAAATTATTTATATCCATGAATTTCTGATCAACTGTGACATTTGTTTCCACTACATTTATTTTAGTGTGATATAAGCCAGATGAAGGTCGGTAATCATTCAGCAATATATTTCTTTCCCGACACTTCTTTTGTAATCAATAGATATTCTGTATCATCTTGGCTAAAAGTCTCAATATGATATCCATTTCATCGGATATCTTGAAAACTTAACAAGTTTCTTTGAGACTTAGGAGAGAACAATGCATTATCGATTATAAAATGTGTTCCTCCATTCAATATGATATTCGCTTTTCCACAGCCTTCGATAATGCTTGTACCACCAGAAATTGTGTTGACATTACTTTTTCTCATTTGCAAATATGAGAAATATTTCTCTTTTGAAGATCGAATGTGTTGTCGCACTGTCAACAATACATAAATCTCCATCATCGACTTCATGTCCAAAATCCATATTCTATAAATATTTTATAAAACAAAATGAGTACTCCATTTATTACGATAACAAAATATTCAATACAAACCAACACAATAAATAACTTAAAATTACAATATTTAAACAAATACAACATTTAACAATTTTCATCATCACCCACAAAATGATCAATTCTTCCATTTTGGTCTGCAAAGAAATCAGAAACATCAAAGTGTGCTGGGAATGTCGAAAGCTGACTTAAATCTTCACCTTGATCAATGAAATTCGTTTCAGCATCCTTTTTCTTTTCTTTTGATGCTTGATATAGATCAACAAGGTGTTTGGACGTACGGCAGGTATTATACCAATGTCCTTTCATCCCGCACCTATAGCATTCATTGTTTGATTTCTGGACCTCATTAACCTGTCCTTTTGCTCCCTTGTCTTGGTCATTGCCCCACTTTTGGTAGCTGGTATTCTTTTGATTTTTATAGTTAAAACCAGCATTATGATCATGGGATTTTCCATGTCCACGGCCATATGGATTAAAACGTCCACGACCGCGTCCATGATTACGGCCACGCCCACGCCCACGACCACGACCACGACCACGATTGCGACTAAAGTGGGTCTTATTTTGATTACGTTTATCATCATGTACTGTCATGTTCACATCAGGAACGGGTTTGATCCGGAATGTCGGATTTCATGATTTTTCATCAGTAATTCATTATTTTGCTCGGCCACGAGCAAACATGAAATCAACTCAGAATATTTCTTGAATCCTTTTTCTCTGTACTGCTGTTGCAGAAGAACGTTGGATGCATGGAATGTGGAGTATGTTTTTTCTAATAGATCGTCATCCGTAACTCTTTCTCCACATAGCTTCAGTTGTGAACTGATGCGAAATATGGCAGAATTGTACTCACTTATAGATTTAAAATTTTGTAAGCGCAAATGCATCCAATCATATCGGGATTTTGGAAGAATTACCGTTTTTTGATGGCTATATCTTTCTTGCAAATTTTTCCACAATTCATATGGATCTTTAACTGTCAAATATTCAGTTTTCAAGTCATCATGAAGATGATGACGAATAAAGATCATAGCCTTTGCTCGATTTTGAGGTGATTCGATATTTCCCTCTTTAATTGTATCTCCTATGCCCATAGCATCTAGATGTATTTCAGCATCTAGTATCCACGAGAGATAATTTTTTCCGGAGATGTCAAGAGCGCTAAATTCAAGCTTGGAAATATTCGACATGATCAATCTATATACCATGAAAACAACAATAATAAAATTAATCATATATAATAATGATGAGATGATTAACATATATATCATAAGTTAAGATCCATTAGTACAACAATAAAAAGTAATGGATAAACTACGAATACAAGCATATTACGAAAAAACGAAAAAGCGTGGGGTGGATATTCACCGGTAAATATAAGACCAGTAAGTATAATTATCAAAATAATTACAACGATTATACTTGGATGAATCATCTTCGACTACTTTTTGTAATTAGAGAAATAAGTTTGTGAAGAAAATTTGATGGAGAAGAGTAATAGAGGAGCGAATAAATGTTTTAGAAAACAACATAATTATAGAATAAAATTTAGCCGTTTATACCCGTTACGAATCATTAAAATATATCTGTTTATAATAGACAAAATACAATAATTTATTTATCATTTTTATGATTATAATATAATGCGTAAAATGATAATCACAGTTAAATAAATTTGTATATCACATCACATTATTATTTTTAGGTGGCATAGCCTCCTTTATATAATAATATGATATTATACATAATATCATATAACGTGATGAACAATATAAATTTGTAATTCATATCACGTTATTATAATGAGGTGTCAGAGACTCCTTTTATATAATAACATGACATTATACAATGAAATAAAAAAATCGAGTGATCTTGCTGATAACGTGTTATAAATTAAAAGAAACATTAACAAATAAAGTAAATAAAACATTAACAAATAAAGTAAATAATTACCTTTTTAATTACCTTGAATATATTCTAAATTGCTTCTTGATTACTCCAAATGAACTCTTAATTATATATTAATAGGAAATTATTATTTCTCTATAATTTCCTTAATTTATATAGAATAGAATTGAGAGAGAATTTGTATATTTTTTGCGTGTTTTTCAAATGAAGATTACAAGCCTATTTATAGGCAAATGAAATGATTAAAATAATAAAAGGTCTAAATCACTTCATTTAATATTTAGACATCCAAACAACTAACAACTAATACTAACCATCTAATTTTATTAATTATTCCATAATACCTACTACTATTTTGATTTATAAACTTGATACTTCATTTTACTAAAAACATAGCTCCCATCCAAAAACTCATTTTATTTTCGAAAGGAAACATTTCTGGATTATTTCAGGTTTGTGCTTGGGCGAAATCCTTCCGAAATCTTCTGACCGTTGCTTCAATTCTAAAAAAAGAAATCAGATTTGAACTAGTATCTGAATGCTCAAAATCTCAAAACAGCCCTTAGAAAAGAAAGGCTAAACAATTTGTGGTTCTATGGATTTTTGGGGCGCTACAATATATTTACCTTTTAAATAAGTAATTAATATAAAAGGTAAGGATTTGAGGACAATATTATAATTTAGTTAAATTATTTTATTGATTTGTGATAAATTATTATGATTTAATTGATGTATGTTAATTTTATAACGATCGATTGATGTGAGATAAATAATAATCAAACGCTACCAAAGTCATGTTTGTCGATTTTTCCATCTTGATGCAACAAAAGTTTCCTTGCGTAAAAATATAGATACAGATAATTAAAAATTAATAATTTTATTATATTTTAGGATATATAGAGAGATATTATCCTACATGTCTAATGATGCATATATTGTTCGTATGTGATAAGACAGAATTGAAACCATAACCAATCATTGAATGCCACATGTTGGGTTAAGCGTTTGAGTGTGACAATGATACTAGGATGTGAACTCTCAAGATGGTGACGTTGCGTCGCTTGATCTGGTTGATTACGTGGGTCGTATAACAGTTACTGTCAGGCCCCGTACTAATTACTAACGATTAACACAATATAAGCGCATAAACACGGAAGCTTAAAATCAGGGCTTAAAAATTTTTTGAAATACAATGGGCCTGAAATTCAAATCATACATTCAAAATATTCAATACTCAAAATATGAGTTGACTCAAACTCATATGCAACAGGTAACAACATAATATCAATCAAATACAGATCCCCAATACATGATAACACGGGGCATCCCCCGGTTCAATACATATCATATATATAGACTGGGACTCAGGGACGCGGGGATCGACCAGCTGAACTTCCACTCGGTCCAGCTTGGTTACCTGAAATTCCTGCAAATGGGCAACACGGACCCAAACAACAAAAGCAGGAAACAAGTACGAGGTCAAGCCTCAGTACGAAGAGCTATCAAAGCAGATAAACATGCAACATGCTATAAATTAAATCTATGAATGCATGAGGCTGTCAA
>KV005176.1:0-19949 GCA_001598015.1 Dorcoceras hygrometricum
AGGACGGGCTTGTCCTTCTTTATGGTTCCTTCGAACACTACAAGCATGTTAACCACCTCTTCAAGGGTGGCTGCCAGCTTGTTCATGTTGAATTTGACCACAAAGGGGTCGAATCTGCAGCTGCCAGTGAGAGGAGAAGCACATCACAGACAGCTCGTGTGGAAGTGTGATATCAAGGCCCGACAGCTTTTCAACGAGCCCAATCATACGAACCCCATGCTCGCGGACCGAAGTCCCATCGCGCATTTGGCTCGTCATAAGCTCCTTGACAGCCGTGAACCTCTCATGTCGAGAGTTCTCCCCGTACAGTTCTTTGAGATGAAAGAGTATGTCAGCAGCATACTTTGTCTTCTCAAAGCGCCGTTGCATTTCGTTAGACATCGATGCCATCACATAGCATCGAGTCTTAAGCTCATCGTCCCACCATTGCTGAAGCGTCACCAGCTCCTCAGGGCTGATATCAGCAGGGGCTTCCTTTGGAGGGCTCTTCTCTATCGTATAAAGAAGTTTCTCCGAAGCCAACACAATGTTGAGGTTTTGAAGCCAGTCTTGGTAGTTCAGACCGGTGAACTTGTTGCTATCCAGTATAGCAGCGATTGGGTTTTTGATCGAAGACATTATATAAGCAGTAATACTGAAAAGAAAACAGACAATCATCACTAACTATACATAAAATAATCGCTAAGACATAAAACAAGGTCGTTTAGTTCTATGAATTACCCTCCCATTATTTTAACGATTTCACCACCCTCTAATGAAATCGAGAAAGCAAGTTTCTTTAGTGGGTACACGGAGCCCAATCAAGCAATCATGGACCCGAATAATATCAGCCATCCATGACCCCCAAAATGTAGTTTCCGATTGCAACCTCCATGTATTCACCTCACGTCCAGTAAGGGCCCAATAATATGACGCTGTTTACTATCACGTGTCAAGATGACCCATCAATGTTGAGTCGGGAAGGACGGTCCCCTTAACGTCCCCAATAATATGAGCCAACGTTAAAGGGAGTTCCAACCGAACTCACAACGAGTGTCAATGGCGTGGACAGCTTTCTGGAATACATAGCCCCCTCAATAATATGAGCCGGGCCATGTATACGGGTAGCATCGGCGTACACCCACTGTTGATGGAAGGTACGGATAATTTAAACAAATTTAAATTCCCTTTAGTTTATCGAATAAACTTTTATCTTGATATTATTTTTAAATCGTATTTAAAACGAGGGATTTTATTTTCGAAAAGTTTGGCCTCATGCAATATATTTTAAATCATATTTAAAACATGCGGATTCAACTAACTATATATCACATATATAAATATTGGGATGATCGATCGCGAGAGCTATGCGGTCCGTGGTCGCCAATCACGGACCTGGGTCCAATCCTAGGTGAAATGCAATATGCAATGCAATCCTATTACATTTGCTTCCGGTTTACAGTATCTTCGGTCTTAAATATCTTTGATCGTCATCAGGCTTTGGCCTCATGCAATATATTTTAAATCATATTTAAAACATGCGGATTCAACTAACTATATATCACATATATAAATATTGGGATGATCGATCGCGAGAGCTATGCGGTCCGTGGTCGCCAATCACGGACCTGGGTCCAATCCTAGGTGAAATGCAATATGCAATGCAATCCTATTACATTTGCTTCCGGTTTTACAGATCTTCGGTCTTAAATATCTTTGATCGTCATCAGGCCCACCATCTTCAAAAGTCCTCCCACTAAGTATAGTAATTTACAATAAATTTCCATGACACATAAGGGATACATTTTAAGGGGTGGGAACGGGCCACAAACAGACCCACTTTAAATATGATAATCAATTATATTAAATACAACCGAAATCGCAAAACCTAAAGCATACACCTAACACATTGGGGCATGGCTCTCGATCATCCCAATCATGCAATCAATCTAATTAATATGCATAAATTAAATAATCAAATTATTTACCGCAAAATCATATTTTAATCATAAAATCGCATTTTATAATAAAATCGTATTTTGTCGATAAAATCAAATTTTAATCAACAAAATCATATTTAATTATAAAATAATATTTTACAATCAAAATCGTATTTTGCAATTTTAATTGCATCATATTGGGCCAAAAACAATTTTGGGCCCAAAATCTCAAAATTTCAAAATTGACCAAAATCGGCCCAATATCGAATATTGGCCCGTTAACACCTCGACCCATCCGGGACAGGCCCGAAAACCCAAGGAGACAAATCTGGTCGCAACACTTCCTCGAAAAGATCGGACGGCGGCCGCCGCATGCATGACATGCGGCGCAAGGCCGCACATCGTGATCTTCACGGCAGCGCGCATATTGCGCTGTACATCGTGCGGCGCTAGGCCGCACGTCCCCGCCCATCGGCCACAATCTTGGCGCGGAGCAGCAGCATCTGGCCGGCCCTCCATTGGCGCAACAGTTTGCGCATGAGAGTACCCATCGGCGGCGCAACATGCGCGGCCATCGCGCGGCCAGCGCTACCGCGCGCGCTCATGCGCGTGGGGAGGGGGCGCCGCCATGCGCGGCGGCGCCGCTGCCGGAACCAAATCTTTTGTTTTTTTTCGATTTCAAATGTTGAGATCTGATGCAATATGGCAATAAACTTATTGAAGGATCCGAGCCAGGCTCTGATACCACTGTTGGGAAAACCGTGGCGGATCCGGATCCCGTCTCCCGGCGGCGCAGCGGAAGTTTAAAATTAAGCATCGGGAAACGTTCAATACAATACAAACAGCACTATAAACCATTCATAGGGCGTTTCTCGGGGTGTTACCTTGCTGGCGTCTAGGCGCCTGGCTCCAACCAGAATCACAGGGAGACTGGCTCTTCACGGTAGACGGCGGTAGATTCGTCTAATCGAGTCCAAGACCGGAAGCAAGGTTCCTTCATCAGCCTGCACTACAAGGTCTGACGAGATCAGCACGGACGGAAACTCCTCGAAAAGTTGGCCGAAACAAATTCCGTCGAGGGGCGGCGACGGCGGCGATGGTGGTGGCCGACGGCGGCGATATGCGGGAGAGGAGGGGGCGGCCAACTTTGGAGCTAGGTCATCAGCCTGCACTACAAGGCTGACGAGATCAGCACGGACGGAAACTCCTCGAAAGTTGGCCGAAACAAATTCCGTCGAGGGGCGGCGACGGCGGCGATGGTGGTGGCCGACGGCGGCGATATGCGGGAGAGGAGGGGGCGGCCAACTTTGGAGCTAGGGTTAGGTTATGAGTTAAGTCTTGTTAATGAAGCCCTTAGTCTATTATATAAGTAGACTAGTAATGTACTTAGACCGGCCCAACGGGCCCGGGTCCAAATGACGATATCCATCACTACGACTTCATTACAACTCCGATCGCCAAACAGATCAGACCGATCGACTCACTTTCCAAAACTGAATATTATGATCTGAAAAACCATTTTTCAGAACCCCAGTGCAAAATGACCGTTTTGCCCCTCAACAGCGGGAAATCACGATTTGACCCCTGTTGACTTTTAGAAAGTCGAACTTCCAAAAATCCTCTTCATATGCTCAACATATTGAGCTCAGTTTCTGTGCGGGAATCTTGAATCCAGTACTTGTGTGACCATCAATGGTTCAGGGATACAGCTAGCCGTGGGCCCACAACCATTGTGGCTCCGAAATCACAATTTCGGACTTGCCCAACGGATCATGGTAAAGCGCCTAGCAACATCGCGCCATGATCCCCTAGGTGTCACTGATAGTGCCTGCAAGAACCAGTTGGTCGTGGTTAGCGTACAGTACGGTCCTTTCAACACATATATCCCGATCAGATCAACGACCATTGGTAAATCGAGAGTCGCTAAAGATCCGATAACTATGCATACATCTTGGAGATCGAATAGTGACATCGAGAGTGTTACTAGGTAAACCCATTTACCTAAAACACATCCAGTACTCTGGCCAGAGATTTATCACACTATTTTCTCCTTAGATAACATAGGATATCCACGCATGAGAGCGAGCGGTGAATCCTCGACAACGAAGCATCGACTCCTACATGCATCGGGACCTCACCCAATCCCGCCACCTAATGACCCCAAGTGGGTCGGTAAACGAGTCAAAGTGAGGCGCCTATCATGTAGAGTCTCAATGACGTTTCGAGTAGTGAGGACTAATCAGTACAACCAAGACCTCGGACTTATCCACTCGACAAATGGTAACCACTTGGAAAGTCCGAACGAGGGTAGTTCGATAGATCACCAGGTCACTATCCATCTGCATGCTCAGAACATCACAATATTCCCTATCAATGAAACATGGTACTTCACATCGCAGATGCTAGTCTCAAGCTCGGGCGGCCTTATCCTCATTTTGACGGCTCAATCGACTAGGAACGAGTTCAGAATACACAGTGACTATTAGATGTGTTTCATGATAGCCATCATATCCACTATCACATCTAACATACACTATGGTGCATTCTAGGTCTTTATCCAACACAATTGTTAACATTATAATCATAATGAAAATAAATATGCCATAAAGAAATGAGAATACCATATATAAATATTGTTGTACACAAGAGTCAATAAAAACCACACGCCACAAGTTGTCTAGTTGGGCATCTACTCTAACAGGTTCTTGTGTTGTGTTGGCCAAGGGCTGTACAAGGGGCTTGGATAGGATTCTTGGTGGCCTAGTGGTGGTCTAAATATGAGGAGAGGTTGGCTAGATCGGCCGAACCATGGCTGGATGTGAAGCTACACGGCGCATCGCATGTCGGTGAGCAGCCTCCTTCTCGCCCTTCGTGCGTACATTGTAGCTCGTGGCTGGGACCGTGGTTGGGTTGGACCTGGGGGTGGTCCATCAGGCCATGGGAGGCCGGAGCAGGAGAGTCGATGGCTGTAAGTGGCGTGTCGAATATGGGTGAGCGGCGGCGTGTGTTGTGTAGGTTTAGGGTTGCATGGGCCGGCCGGTTCGGCTGGATCGGTTGGTTCGGTTGGACCGGGTCGATTAGTCAGGTGTCGAGTCGAAACGTTTTAAATTTGGTCCAGGTTATTTTAATTCTGGACCGGTTATTTTAATTTTTAAGTCTAAGGTCCAACTTTAAGAATTTGGTCAAATGTTTTAAATTGAGTCAGTTAGGATCGATTTTACCCTCTGTTAGTGTATGAAAGTTATTTAGTCAATAACCAGCACTTAGAGGGAATAACCAGATCGAGTAACAGACGTTGGATCCAGCTAGATGCTGAAACCAGATTGTGATGACTAAGCTGGTTCCAGCTGGATGCTGAAATCTGATCGCTTTTGTGTGTGACCAGCTCGACGCTAAACCAGCGCAGTGCAAGAGCCTGGTTCTAGCTGGTTGTTGAAACCAGCTCGATGAAATTACAAGCGATCTGGTTATTTAACTTGAGCTGCAATAGCTCAATGTTCTTGAATACTTGTGCACCGAGATACAGATTGAGTAATGAATTTAAATCATGCGGAAATAACTCAAACTGCACTCTTAAATTTGAAGGCCTTCTAAACAGTTTTAACAGTATTCAACAAACATGCTATGCGTATGAATGAATGCAGAAAGCAGTAAAGTAAGACGCTGATTTGTTTATGAAAATTCGGATCTCAATCTCCTACATCACCTCTTCATTTGCAACGGGAAGGATCCACTAGAAGACTTTGATTACAACGACCCTCGCTGTAACCCACTCCGACGACCCTCGGCCGCAAGGACTCCTAGCCACTCCACTGCACACCAGCCCGCAAGCTGTGTGTGTCTAACTCACTTCTTTACTGACTCAGTGAGAAAGGCGACACTTCTTTACTGTCTCAGTGCGAAAGACTACACACAATTCTTTAACGTCTCAGTGCGAAAGACAACTATACTTGTTTAACGTCTCTGTCCAAAGACTACAATAATTTTATGTTTTTGATTCACTCATTTTCTGTTCAGCTCAACTTTCGCATGTATGAGTGAATCATGTATGAGAAATATACAGTGTATGTTCACTCTCAAAATGTATTCTCACACACTGGGAAGTGCTCCTCTCCGAGCTGGTTTCTCGATGTCTTCCATGGGTTATGCAGTAGACTTGATTAATCTGTTTTTGCTTTTGCACACTCTCCTATTTTACCTCTTCTGCTGCTCATCATATATATAACCTCTGTGCAGATTGTAGCCATTGGACACAAGTTTCATCCCGTTGGAAAGTCTTCCGAAAAGCTCTGACATAGTTGTACCTTGTGTCCTTTGCATTTAGTGCGTCTGCGGGCTTTATGACTTTGAGCTCTGTCCACATTTAGTTGCAGCCTTTGCTGACTTTGAGTACGAGAATTGTGTACTTGATGTGGACAGGACGAAGCAAATCAGTTTGAACTAATACAATGCAATCTCCACAATACTTGTGTTCAAACTGCTTTGTTCGTCTGAGCTGGTTGCTCCATTCTGCTCAGCTGGTTTCTCCCAGCTGGTCTGCTTCTCATCCAGCTGCTCTTGACCTCTGCTCTGGACCAGCTCGGGCGTCCCCTTACTGTTCCAACTTGCACTATTCCTCAATCTGCACTGCTATCTGCTCTCAATCAATCTGCTATCAGTGCTTTGTTCCAGCTCGCTGCTGAGCTGCTACATTTCTCTTCATCCAGCTCGCTTCTATCTCTGAACCAGCTTGCTTCCGTTGCAGGTTCATATTTTTGCTCGAGATCGGTGCTACCCCTCCGAAACGAGCCAATGAGCAATACTCACCACTACATCGTGACATACATCACTTTTTGGCCAAATTCCTTGGTTTAGGCCTCCGAAATCACGTTTGTATGTTTTAGCTCAACCTGCGCACTTAATTTAAATCGTTAGTACAATAGTAACAGATTTTATGTGAATCAAAACTTAGATTCTGATCTGTAGAAACAGATCCAACAATCTTCCCCTTTTTGATTTACACAAAATCTGGATAAACACATGCAGGTATGTTTATGCTTGAAAATATTTCTGCCCCTTTTCGTGGGAATCAAAAAGAGTTTGAAATTTTGTCTCCCCCTTAATATTTAAAACAAAACTCCCCCTCAACAGATCATGGGGTATTTTGATTTTTGAAATAAAAACATTATGCACAGGAAGACAGTTTGTCGAAAATATTATGCATGCATGAGATTTTGAAGACAAAGTCTATGCTACTCAAAATTTCTCATTTTTATAGACCAGAGGAGCAATAGAATATTCAATTTAGAGAATCTCTTCCATTTTTCCCTAAGGCTTAGCCTCGCCCAGCCCTAGATATCTTGGCGTCCACAGATCTCGCGCAATCTGTCAGCTCGTCAGAAGAGATGTTGTCGCTCTTTCCTTTGGAGAAATCACTCTGCAATTCAATAGACATTCCTCCCCCTATCCATATAATGAGTTTCGAAAATCTTAAAAATTTTGTAGCACAAACAAGCTTTCGAATGACTATCAGAGCAGACATGATTTTAAAACCGTTTAAAAATATATATTCGAAAAGAAATGCACTATTCAAGAACAACCTACTCCGATACCACTTGTTAGGATCGATTTTACTGTCTGTTAGTGTATGAAAGTTATTTAATCAATAACAAGCACTTAGAGGGAATAACCAGATCGAGTAACAGCCGCTGGATCCAGCTAGATGCTGAAACCAGATTGCGATGACTAAGCTGGTTCCAGCTGGATGCTGAAACCGGATCGCTTTTGTGTGTGACCAGCTCGACGCTAAACCAGCGCAGTGCAAGAGCCTGGTTCTAGCTGGTTGTTGAAACCAGCTCGATGAAAGTGCAAGCGATCTGGTTATTTAACTTGAGCTGCAACAGCTCAATATTCTTGAATACTTGTGCACCGAGATACAGATTGAGTAATTTCTTTAATGTCTCAGTGCGAAAGACAACTAGAATTGTTTAACGTCTCTGTCCAAAGACTACAATAATTTTATGTTTTTGATTCACTCATTTTCTGTTCAGCTCAACTCTCGTATGTATGAGTGAATCGTGTATGAGAAATATACAGTGTATGCTCACTCTCAAAATGTATTCTCACACACTGGGAAGTGCTCCTCTCCGAGCTGGTTTCTCGATGTCTTCCATGGGTTATGCAGTAGACTTGATTAATTTGTTTTTGCTTCTGCACACTCTCCTCTTTTACCTCTTCTGCTGATCATCATATATATAGTCTCTGTGTAGATTGTAGCCGTTGGACAAAAGTTACATCCCGTGGGCAAGTCTTCCGAAAAGCTCTGATATAGTTGTACCTTATGTCCTTTGCATTTAGTGCGTCTGCAGGCTTTATGACTTTGAGCTCTGTCCACATTTAATGTTGCAGCCTTTGCTGACTTTAAGTACGAGAATTGTGTACTTGATGTGGACAGGATGAAGAAAATCAGTTTGAACTAATACAATGCAATATCCACAATACTTGTGTTCAAACTACTTTGTTCGTCTGAGCTGGTTTTTCCATTCTGCTCAGCTGGTTTCTCCCATCTGGTCTGCTTCACATCCAACTGCTCTTGCTCCAAGCTGGTGAAACAGCTTGGATTTCCTCTGCGATCTGGTTTTCCTCTACTAGACCAGCTCGGGCGTCCCCTCACTGTACCAGCTAAGTTGTCCTATGTTGGACCAGCTCGGACGTCCCCTTGCTGTTCCAACTTGGACTATTCCTCAGTCTGCACTGCTATCTGCTCTCAATCAATCTGCTATCGGTGCTTTGTTCCAGCTTGCTGCTGAGCTGCTACATTTCTCTTCATCCAGCTCGCTTCAATCTCTGTACCAGCTTGCTTCCATTTCAGGTTCATATGTTTTCTTGAGACCGGTGCTACCCCTCCGAAACGGGCCAACGAGCAATACTCACTACGTCGTGAAGTACGTCGCTTTTTGGCCAAATTCCTTGGTTTAGGCCTCCGAAATCGCGTTTTTATGATTTAACTCAACCTGCGCACTTAATTTAAATCGTTAGTACAATAGTAACAGATTTTATGTGAATCAAAACTTAGATTCTAATCTGTAGAAATAGATCCAACAGAGTCAACCTTTTTAATTAATCTTGGACCTAATATTTATTTTAAGTTTTTAAAGTTAAAATAAGTTAATGGGATTTTATTTAGTCAAAATTGGTCATTTGAGCTTTAATTTGTCAAAATTGGTCACTTGATTTTTATTTAGTCAAAATTGGTCAATGGGTTTTTAATTAGTCAAATTTTAAAATGGTTGATTTTAGTAAAGGATAGAATATTTGAAACTTTTAAAGGTTAATTTTAAAGTTATGGGTCAAGTCAAGTACTAGGCTAAGTTTCAATTTTAAGTTAAGTCTAGGTTCTTTTTGGGCTTAGATGTAGTGGGCCAGGCCCCTGAACCAGTCCTTGACCGGAGTAGAAAATGTAGAAGCCCGTGAATATATATTTAATTATATATGTAGTATTCTATGTGCGTTAATATTTTTAAAGGAAATGATTAAATATATATTGACGGGCTAAGATTTTAAATTGCATGATTTCAAGAAATGCACGCATAATGATATTTTATGAAACGTTTAAGGCATGTTCTTTTTTTGAGAAAAACCCGAGGGATTGAAATGACTTGTGGTAAAATTTAATGATGGGAGCTAGCCGAGTAGCCGGGCCCGGGGACCCCTTGTTTTAATGTATTACGAGTCTATGGATCCATGTGTTCACGACATGGTGAAGTGGCATAGGAGGTGCTTGGGATCCCGAGGTAAGGTCGGGTGAACCGCACCACCACGTACGTTGGTTCTTTCGACTGATCAGTCATACGCCCGCTCACATTTCACTTATACGACTTATACGTTTTTATGTTATGTTACGTCATGCCTTATGTATGCTATATGATTACGTTATGATATGTTACACACCATGTTTTACGATCATCCATGCATGCATGATTTAAAGTATTTTATATCACGTATGTGCTTGCATGTGATTTATTATATGTACTTTGTTATTTAAAAGATACAGCATGATGAGCCTCTAGGCTCACAAGGTTTAAATGGTGCAGGTGATGACATGACCCTGTCGATTTTATCCCGACTGACGGTGAGGACCTCTGAGCGCCTGTTTCATCAGTACCCCATGACCAGATGTCTTTATTTACGTTATGATACACTTTTTCAAACATTTTATTTACATGTTCCCTTTCCGCAACATTTTCATACTCTGATTTTTAAACAGCATTGGTGATTTGACATTTTAAGATATTCATTTATTTATGTTATAAAGGATGTTGATAAATGTTTTAAAGGGAACGAGCCATACTTTTTTTAGTTTATTTATTCCGCATATGATTTTAAAAAATAAATTTCTAGAGTACGGTTTGTTTCAGTTGGTATCAGAGCGGTGGTTCTTGTGGGGAACTAGCCTGCTGCGTGCAGTTCGAAAGTCACACTACCAGTCTGTGAGTTTTATAGTTTTACGATTCATGTTTATTTTCGCATGCTGCATGTTTTATTTCTGCATGAGTTTTGGCCTTAGAATGTTAAGAGTTGGACGCTTAGTCATGTACTTAGATTTATGTGATAAGGTTTTAATATATCAGTATGCCTCCCAGACGTGACAAAAGCCATCGGATGATTCTACGCCTCCCCTCCTCTCCCACCTCCTCAGTTGACACCTTATGAGAGGGCTAGCGTTGACATGCTATCCGGGATCACCAGGATGCTTGAGAGGCAGTCGGAGCGTTCTGGGAAGTCTCATGAGAAGGATGTGGCTGAGCGGTTCTGCAAGTAGGGACCCAAGGAGTTTGCTGGGTTGGATCTAAGTAGAACTGCTAGATCTTCTAGGACTTTCCTTGAGAACTTAGACGGGTAGAACTAGCGAACCTAGAAATGTTTTAGGAATCTAAACTGTTTAATAGAAGTTAGATTGATTGTAAACACGTTCCTGTGTGATGTTTGATTTCAGGTGAAATCCATGTTCTAGGTGTCACTAACCTCGCCTTGCTAGACTCAGGGGCGACCCACTCGTTTATTTCGAGTGTGTTCACACCGAGGATGGGGATTATTATGAAGAGCTTGGGAGTAGCTCTCGTCATGACGGTTCCATCAGGAGAGGAGTTGACGACGACCAGCGTTGTGCAGGGATTGACGATGATGTTCTAGGATCATGCGGTCAGAGCAGATCTGGTCGTTTTGCTGATTTCAGGATTCAACCTCATCTTGGATATGGATTACTTGATGGAGTTTGGAGCGATGATCGACTTTCAGTGGAGGTCAGTGACTATAAGGGATTCGGGGCAGGAGGCCTTCTTATTTGAGGCAGCGAAGAGACCACGGAAGCCCAGATTCATATCTTTCCTACAGGCCAGGTAGCTAGTTGAGCTTGGATGTCAGGCATTCTTAGCCAGTATTACCGCTCCAAGAGATTCAGCAGGCCCTTCATTATCCGATGTGGAGGTAGTCAGGGATTTTGCAGATGTCTTCCCTGATGATGTAGTGGGAGTTCCACCGGAGCAAGAGGTGGAGTTTTCTATCGAGCTGATGCCAGGTACAGTGCCTATCTCTAAGGCACCGTATCGTTTGGATCCTATCGAGATGAAGGAGCGAAAGGAGCAGATTCAGGAGTTGCTCGACAAGGGGTTCATACACCCTAGATTTTCTCCATGGGGCGCGCAAATTCTGTTTGTGAATAAGAAGGATGGCAGCATGAGATTGTGTATTGACTACCAGGAGCTGAACAGAGTTACAGTGAAGAATAAGTACCCACTACCGAGGATAGAAGATTTACTTGACTAGTTGTAGGGAGCTTCGGTTTTCTCGAAAATTTATTTGAGGTTTGGCTACCATCAGTTGAGGGTTAGAGAGGAGGACGTTTCCAAGACTGCTTTTTGGACACGTTACGCCACTACGAGTTCTTGGTGATGCCGTTTGGCCTGACGAATGCCCCGGCGATTTTCATGGATCTGATGAACATAGTCTTTAGACAGTACTTGGACCAGTTCATCATTGTTTTCATCTACGACATTCTGATCTATTCAAGGAGCTTGGAGGAGCATAGGCAGCACTTGCAGACAGCTTTGCAGATGTTGAGGGAGCACAGATTGTATGTCAAGTTCAGCAAGTGCGAGCTTTGGCTCGAGCAGGTGGCGTTTCTGGGACATATCATTTCGTGAGATGAGATTTCATTTCGACCCATCAAAGGTGGAGGTAATGCAGAACTGGGGGATTCCAAGGAATGCAGCAGAGATTCGCAGTTTCTTGGGGTTAGCAGGATACTACCGCAAGTTTATCGAGCACAGATTGTATGTCAAGTTCAGCAAGTGCGAGCTTTGGCTCGAGCAGGTGGCGTTTCTGGGACATATCATTTCGTGAGATGAGATTTCATTTCGACCCATCAAAGGTGGAGGTAATGCAGAACTGGGGGATTCCAAGGAATGCAGCAGAGATTCGCAGTTTCTTGGGGTTAGCAGGATACTACCGCAAGTTTATCAAGGGCTTCTCTTTGATTTCAGTGCCCTTGACATCCCTGACCAAGAAGAATGTGAAGTATGAGTGGATTCCCGAGTGCCAGAGGAGTTTTGATCAGCTGAAGGAGGCCCTCACTTCAGCACCAGTGTTAGCTATGCCGATGGAACATGAGGAGTTTGTAGTGTACATAGATGCTTCCCTGTGAGGTTTGGGTGCAGTTCTGATGCAGGGAGGCAAGGTTATCACTTATGCATCGAGACAGTTGACGAGTTATGAGCAGAACTATCCGACGCATGATCTGGAGCTTGCAGCAGTAGTGTTCGCTCTGAAGATTTGGAGACACTACCTGTACGGCGAGAAGTGTCAGATTTTCACTGACCACAAGAGCCTCAAGTACTTCTTCACCCAGAAGGAGCTGAACATGAGGCAGTGCAGATGGCTAGAGTTGGTGAAGGACTATGACTATGACATTAGCTACCATCCTGGTAAAGCTAATGTGGTGGCAGACGCTTTGAGCCGGAAGACTGCAGTAGTGGCATGTTTGTCAGTTGAGAGACCACTACAGGCTGAGATACAGAGGTTCGGACTGGAGTTCTATTCAGGTGGCTGTGCATCGAGTTTGGCAGCGCTCACAGTTCAGCCGACTCTTCAAGAACGGATTAGAGACAGGCAAGCCTCTGATGAGCAGTTGCAGCAGTGGAGACAGCGTGATGAGGCCAGAGGCCGAGGCCTGTACACAGCTGAGGATGGGTTTTTTTGTTTTAGATGCTGTATATGGGTGCCGCGTACTGGACAGCTGAGAGCTGAGATCTTAGCAGAGGCGCATGCATCGACGTACTCCATCCACCCAAGGAGTACGAAGATGTACAGATATTTGCAGACATTATATTGGTGGTCGGGATAAAGAAGGATATTGGGAGATTCGTGTCTGAGTGCTTGACCTGGTGATTGTGGACAGACTCATCAAGTCAGCACATTTCTTACAGGTGAAGACTATTTTCATGTTGGCGCAGTATGCTGAGCTTTACATCGGAGAGGTTGTCAGACTGCATGGCATACCAGTCTCTATTGTGTCTGACAGATACACCAGATTTATATATGCGTTTTGGAGGAGTTTACATGCCGCCTTGGGGACTAGGTTGTCATTCAGCACGGCGTTTCACCTAGAGACAGATGCTCAGTTGGAGAGGGTCATCCAGATTCTGGAGAATTTGCTGAGATCTTGTGTGATAGATTTCCAGGGTACTTCGGACTCGAGATTGCCTCTGATGGAGGTCACGTACAACAACAGCTTCGTTTAGGCCTCCGAAATCATGTTGGCTTCGCACTCGATCGTTGCTCTTGTACTCTGCACTTGATCTGCGCTTGAGCCATTATGCACTTCATCATTCTGTGCTTGAACTCTGCTCTTCATTCTCTGCGCTTGATCTTTGTGCTGCTCCAGCTCCAAGCCAGTGAACCAGCTTGGTGTTCCCTGCACTTCTGGAAGTAAACTGATGTACCAGCTTGGGGGTCCCCTTACTGTTCCAGCTAGATATCTTCGACCAGTCTAGCTCAGGCATCCCCTCACTGTTAAAATCAGTGTACGCTCACTCTCAAATGTATTCTTACACACTGGGAAGTGCTCCTAGTCTGAGCTGGTTTCACCAATGTCTTCCCAGATCTTGTGTTGTGAACTCTGCTCTTTATTCTTTGCGCTTGATCTTCGTGCTGCTCCAGCTCCAAGCCAGTGAACCGGCTTGGTGTTCCCTGCACATCTTGAAGTAAATCGTTGTACCAGCTTGGTCGTCCCCTGACTTGTTTAATATCTCTGTCCAAAGACTACAATGGAGAGTTTGATTTGATTCACTCAACTCAACAATTTAGCTCTCAGCTCTCATATGTGAGTGAATCTGTATGTGAGAAATATACAGTGTACGCTCACTCTCAAATTTATTCTCACACACTGGGAAGTGCTCCTAGTCTAAGCTGGTTTCACCAATTTCTTCCCAGAGCTTGTGTTGTGCTTTCTGCTGTTTTTCTGATTTGTGTTAGCACAACACTTTGCTCTTTTAGTTCTTGCGGCCGAGGGTTGTCGGAGTGGGTTGCAGCAAGGGTCTTTGTAATCAAAGTCTTCTAGTGGATCCTTCCCGTTGCGGAAGAAGGGGAGATGTAGGAGATTGAGCTCCAAACTTCCATAAACAAATCATCTTATTCTTTTACTACCTTCTGCATTCATACATACGCATCTCATATTTACAACTGTGCATAAAACCGTTAAAAGGCTTTCTAATTTACGAGTGCAGTTTGAGTTATTTCCGAATGATTTAAATTCATTATTCGATCTGTATCTCGATGCATAAGTATTCAAGAACACTGAGCTATTACAGCTCAAGTAATAAAAATAACCAGATCGCTTGTTCTTTCATTGAGCTGGTCTCAAACGACCAGTTAGAACAGTTTTGTGAACTCTGCTCTTCATTCTCTGCGCTTGATCTTCGTGCTGCTCCAGCTCCAAGCCAGTGAACCAGCTTGGTGTTCCCTGCACTTCTGGAAGTAAACTGTTGTACCAGCTTGGGCTTCCCCTTACTGTTCCAGCAAGATATAATCGACCAGTCCAGCTAGATTTTGATTCACACAAAATCTGCTACTATTGTACTAACGCGCTACATGACATCCGCAGCTTGCTTAGTCTGGAGTAGACACGAAGATATCCAAAATGGAACAGTGAGGGGACGCCTGAGCTGGACTGGTCGAAGATATCTAGCTAGAACAGTAAGGGGACGTCCAAGCTGGTACAGCAATTTACTTCCAGAAGTGCAGGGAACACCAAGCTGGTTAATCGGCTTGGAGTAGGAGCAGCATGAAGATCAAGCGCAGAGAATGAAGAGCAGAGTTCAAGCGCAGAATGTTGAAGTGCAGAATAGCTCAAGCACATATCAAGTACAGCATACAAGAGAAGTGATTGAGTGCGGAGTCGTATACAAGTAGTGATCAAGTGCACGCTTGATCATTGAGCACGGCTATAATCAGTTCTTCATTGGCATCTCAGTCCTTGGGAGACTGAATCAGAACTGATTGACAATGTGCTTGTTGATGATTTGGACGAGGTGTGTGAATGGATCAAGTGGACAATCAAAGTAACACTGGGGCTCCTGACGAGAAGAATAGAGCCCAGCTGGTTAAGGACAATCAGCTTGAAGTTAAGAGGACCAGCTGGGAGCAGACAAACCAGCTGGCCGTATGATATATGTGAGAAGCTTGATCTCATAGATATATCAACCAGATGGTTGGCAATCAGCTGGGGAGCAAAGCTGGAGCCTTGGAGCAGCTCAAGAGTAGGAAAGAACAGAACAAGCTCAGCTGCAGACAAAAAGAGGCGCAGATGCAGAGTTGAAGCTGGAGCCTTGGAGCAGCTCAAGAGTAGGAAAGAACAGAACAAGCTCAGCTGCAGACAAAAAGAGGCGCAGATGCAGAGTTGCTCAAAGAACAGATTAAAGAATGAAGAGCAACCAGCTTGAAGAAGATACCAGCTGGAGAACCGGATCTGGACAAGACCAACTCAAACAAACAAAGCAGCTTGAACAATCATACGAAGACCAAATTAATTGGTTCAAACTCATTTGTTATGTGTCTACATCAAGTACAAAGCGAACAGAGCTCGAAGCTATCAAAGGCTGCAGAACCGTCGATGAAAATAGCTCAAGTCAAATAAAGTCTGCAACGTATTAAAATCCAAAGGACACAAAGTACAAATGCATCAGAAGAATTTTCAGAACGGCTACAACTTTGTGTCCAACGGACAAATCTACTAAGCGGCTTTATATATCAGGCGCAATGAAACAGAAGCAGTGTGCGCCATAACTGAGAGAGAGTGTTGTGCAAATCCAAAAACAGAAGAACAAAGGAAAGCACAACCATGGGAAGATAACAGATAACCAGCTCAGACAGGAGCACTTCCCAGTGTGTGTGAGATTTAATTATTGAGAGATTATGCTTACACTGTAAATCTCACACATACACACATTCACTCATATATTCGAGAGTTGAGCTAAACAGATAAATGAGTGAATGTAATTTGAAAACTCTCTATTGTAGTCTTTGGACAGAGACGTTAATCAAGTCTAGTTATCTTTCGCACTGAGACGTTAAAGAAGTGTGTGTAGTCTTTCGCATTGAGACAGTAAAGAAGTGTCGCCTTTCTCATTGAGACAGTAAAGAAGTGAGTTAGACACACGCAGCTTGCGGGCTGGTGTGCAGTGGAGTGACTAGGAGTTCTTGCGGCCGAGGGTCGTCGAGTGGGTTGCAACGAGGGTTGTTGTAATCAAACTCTTCTAGTGGATCCTTCCCGTTGCGGAATAAGGGGAGATGTAAGAGATTGAGCTCCGAACTTCCATAAAAAAATCATCGTATTCTTTTACTGCCTTCTCCGTTCATACATACGCATCTCATATTTACAATTGTGCATAAAACCGTTAAAAGGCTTTCGAATTTACGAGTGCAGTTTGAGTAATTTCCGCATGATTTAAATTCATTATTCAATCTGTATCTCGGTGCACAAGTATTCAAGAACATTGAGCTATTGCAGCTCAAGTAATAAAAATAACCAGATCTCTTGCTCTTTCATTGATCTGGTCTCAAACGACCAGCTAGAACCAGGCTCTTGCACTACGCTGGTTTAGCGCTGAGCTGGTTCAACTATAATGCTGTCCAGTTTGAGTTGCGTGCGGGTTTTTCAACTCTTATACTTTTAAATGCACGTAACTTACAGGGTTGTTGTATAGGCTGTGTGAGAGCCAACGTAAGCTGTGGAAGAGCTCACGAACACAACACAATCCCGGACATTTCGATCCTAACAAGCCCAGAGTCGTCAGAAGAGTTATGCCGATCAGAGACGACAAGATCTGGAGTTAGCTGTTGGGGATCATGTGCTTGTGAGGATCTCGCCCATGAAGGGCATGATGTGATTTGGCCGGAGGGGCAAGCTCATCCCGAGGTTTATTGAGTCATTCGAGATCTTGGATAGGATTGGTACTTTGGCATACCGAGTAGTGTTACCACCCAGCCTGTCAGCGGTCCATAATATTTTCCACATCTCGATGCTACGGAAGTATGTTCCGAATCCGTCGCATGTGTTGTATTTTGAGCCGCTCGCGCCAGACTTATCATTCGAGGAGCGACCAGTACAGATTTTGGCTCGAGAGGAGCGCAGACTTAGAGCGTGGAGTATTCCTATGGTCAAGATCCGATGACAGAACCACTCAGAGGATAAGGCTACCTGGGAGAGTGAGACCGATATTCGGACGCGCTACCCTGAGCTATTTGGTACGTACTTAATTTCGGGGACAAAATTCCTTTAGGAGGGAGAGTTGTAACGCATAGGCGTAAACCTGGATATTATGAGTGCATGACTAGGGGGAAAATCATTTTAGAAAATTACATGTCATTTTATGTGATTTATTTATGATTTTAATGTTTCATGATATGTATGGTCTGTTTTATTTAGCCTGTTTAGTTACGGACGCGTGGACGAGATTAGGGACGATCGAGAATAAAATAATTTGAGACTTTTAAGTCCTTATATTTTTAAGAACAAATTTATTATTTTTAAGCATCAAATTTCCAAAAATTGGGGTTTTTATGATTATTTTTAGTGGAACCCGTTTTTCGCCTATACGGGCTGTTTTAATGGACTCTAATGTATTTTAAAATTTGAGAGGCCTTTTATTTCGAAAATTAGAGATTTTAAAGCCATGTTTAAAGTTTTAATTAACATTTCAATTTAGTGGAGGGTTAGGATTGTAAAATTTCATTTAATTTTCTTAATTAAACATAAGGGGTCATTTGTGTCACACCCATTATTTCAAACACAAATTTTACAAAAAACCTAGCCTCCACTCTCCACCATAGCCGTCCCCTCTTCCTCCATCACATCCCAACATTTTCTTCAAGGTTTTTGGTGATTCAAGGTGGTTTTTGTCCCGATCCCGCGTCCTACACGTCGGTAACTCGGAGATCTCCTCTTTCTTCAATCCAGGTATGTAATATCTATTCTTTTTCTCATCATTTACACCATATTAAACTGATTATAATGTTCAAATGCATGAATTGTATGTGACTTATTATGATTTACGTTCAAGGCTTTAGATCCATGCATGACTCATGAATTTTCATCATGTTTTTGATCGATTCTTGTGTTGTGTCGGACAAGGGCTGTACAAGGGGCTTGGATAGGATTTTTAGTGGCCTAGTGGTGGTCCAAATATTAGGATAGGATGGATAGATTGACCGAACCATGGCTGGACATGAAGCTGCACGGCGCGTCGCATGTGGGTGAGAAGCCTCCTTCTCGCCCTTCGTGCATGCAGTGTCGCTCACGACTGGGACCGTGGTTGGGTCCAGGGGAACCGGCCGGACCTGGGGGTGGTCCAGCCGATGGGGCTCCGGCCATGGGCGGCCGGAGCAGGACGGCCGATGGATGGAAGTGGAGTATCGCATATGGGTGAGCGGCGGAGTGAGTTGTGTAGGTTTGGTTGCATGGGCCTGCCGGCTCGGCTGGATTGGTTGGTTCGGTTGGACCGGATCGGTTATTCGGGTGTCGAGTCGAAACATTTTAAATTTGGTCCAATTTATTTTAATTCTGGACCCGTTATTTTAATTTTTATGTCTAAGGTCCAATTTTAAGAATATGGTCAAATGTTAAATTGAGTCAATCTTTTTAATTAATCTTGGACCTAATATTTATTTTAAGTTTTAAAGTCAAAATTTAAGTTAATGGGATTTTATTTAGTCAAAATTTGTCATTTGAGCTTTAATTAGTCAAAATTGGTCATTTGAATTAATCAAAATTGGTCATTTGAGCTTTAATTAGTCAAAATTGGTCATTTGAGCTTTAATTTATCAAAATTGGTCACTTGAGTTTTATTTAGTCAAAATTGGTCAATGGGTTTTTAATTAGTCAACTTTTTAAAATGATTGATTTTAGTAAGGATGGAATATTTGAAGACTTTTAAAAGTTAATTTTAAATGTATGGGTCAAGTCAAGTACTAGGCTAAGTTTCAACTTTAAGTTAAGTCTATGTTCTTTTTGTTAGAGTAGATGCCCAACTAGCCAACTTGTGGCGTGTGGATTTTATAGACTCTTGTACAAACAGTCTTTATATATGATATTCGCATTTACTTATATGGCGTTCTTTACTTTCATTATGTGTGTAATGATTTACAATTGCGTTGAGTAAAGACCTAGAATGCACTAAAGCGTATGTTAGATGTGATAGTGGGTAAACACATCTAATAGTCGCTGTGCATTCTGAACATGTTCCTAGTCGATTGGGCCGTCAAAATCAGGATAAGGCCGCCCGAGTTCGAGACTAGTATCTACGATGCGAAGTACCATGTTTCATTGGTAGGGAACATTGTGATGTTCTGAGCATGCAGATAGATAGTGTCCTGGTGATCTATCGAACTACCCTCCTTCGGAGCATGCAGAGGTGACCTGGTGATCTATCGAACTACCCTCGTTCGGACTTTCCAAGTGGTTACCATTTGTCGAGTGGATAAGTCCGAGGTGAGGTC
>KV005178.1:4329-26119 GCA_001598015.1 Dorcoceras hygrometricum
TGTTCCTAGTCGATTGGGCCGTCAAAATGAGGATAAGGCCGCCCGAGCTTGAGACTAGTATCTGCGCTGCGAAGTACCATGTTTCATTGGTAGGAAACATTATGATGTTCTGAGCATGCAGATAGATAGTGACCTGGTGATCTATCGAACTACCCTCGTTCGGACTTTCCAAGTGGTTACCATTTGTCGAGTGGATAAGTCCGAGGTCTTGGTTGTACTGATTAGTCCTCACGACTCGAAACGTCATTGAGACTCTACATGATAGGCGTCTCATTTTGACCCGTTTTCCGACTCATTTGGGGTCATAAGGCGTCGGGATTGGGTGAGATCTCGATGCATGTAGGAGTCGATGCATCGTTGTCGAGGATTCACCGCTCGCAGACATGCGTGGATATCCTATGCTATCTAAGGGGATAATAGTGTATAAATCTCTGGCCAGAGTACTAGAAGTGTTTTAGGTAAATGTGTTTACCTAGTTACACTCGCGATGTCACTATTCGATCTCCAAGATGTATGCATAGCTATCGGATCTCTAGCGACTCTCGATTTACCAATGGTCGTTGATCTGATCGGGATATATGGATTGAAAGGACCGTACTGTACGCTAACCACGACCGACTGGTTCTTACAGGCACTATCAGTGATACCTAGGGGATCATGGGGCGATGTTGCTAGACGCTTTACCATGATCCGTTGGGCAAGTACGGAATTGTGATTCCGGAGCCGCAATGGTTGTGGGCCCACGGCTAGCTGTATCCCTGAACCATTGAGGGTCACATAAGTACTAGATTCGAGATTCCCGCACGGATACTCAGCTCAATGTGTTGAGCACGAGAAGAGGATTTCGGGAAGTGCGACTTCCTAAAAGTCAACAGGGGTCAAACCGGGGTTTCCCGCTGTTGAGGGGCAAAACGGTCTTTTTGCACTGGGGTTCTGAAAAATGGTTTTTCAGATCATATTATTCAGTTTTGGAAACTGAGTCGATCGGTCCGATCTGATCGGCGATCGGAGTTACGATGAAGTCTCGGTGTTGGAGATGAACCTAATGTTCATTGTTGGACCCGGGCCCGTTGGGTCGGTCCAAGTCCAACACTCTATTTAATTGTGATTATTAGACTTCATAATAACATAACACTTGTCATAACTCTCCATTGAAAAACCCTAAACCCTAAGCACAAAAGCCGCCACCCTCCTCACTCTCACGCCGCCGCCGCCGCCGCCCCACGCGCCGCCGCCGTCGCCGCCCACTTCGCCGGAAATTGTTCCGGCGTAGTTTTTCGAGGAGTATTCGTTCGTGCCGATATCGTCAATGCTTCTAGTGCAGCCTGACGAAGGAGTCTCGGATCTGGTCATGGACCGGATTGGCGTAAACTACCGCAATCTACCGAGAAGAGCCGGGTTCTTGAAACACCGGTTGGAGCCAGGCACAAGTGCCAGCAAGGTATTCAATTTTGAACACCCTATGTATGGCGATTATTGAATTGTCTGATTTTTCGTATTGATCGCCTCCCGGCACCTGTTTCTTGTTCTTCCGCTGCCTAGCCGGGGGGCGGATCCGGATCCCCAACAGAATCCTCGACAACGAAGCATCGACTCCTACATGCATCGGGACCTCACCCAATCCCTCCACCTGATGACCCAACTGAGCCGATAAACGGGTCAATGTGAGGCACCTATTATGTAGAGTCTCAATGACGTTTCAAGTAATAAGGGCTAATCTGTACAACCAAGACCTCGGACTTAATCCACTCGACAAATGGTAACCACTTGGAAAGTCCGAACGAGGGTAGGTCGATAGATCACCAGGTCACTATCCATCTGCATGCTCAGAACATCACAATGTTCCCTACCAATGAAACGTGGTACTTCACATCGTAGATGCTAGTCTCAAACTCGGGTGGACTTATCCTCATTTTGACGGCCAATCGACTAGGAACGAGTTTAGAACACACAGTGACTATTAGATGTATTTCATGATAGCCATCATATCCACTATCACATCTAACATACACTATGGTGTATTCTAGGTCTTTATCCAACACAATTGTTAACATTATAAAATAATGAAGATAAAGAATACCATAAAAGAATACGAATTTCATAAATAAAGATCGTTTTACAAAGAGTCAATAAGAACCCACACGCCACAAGTTGGCTAGTTGGGAACCTACTCTAACAATTTTGACCATTCAGATCTCTCCTCGGTTGAACCTTTCTCCAAACATATTTTAACTTCTTCGAACTACGCCTGGGCTGGTGAGAAACAAACGACTTAGAACCAGCTTTCGCTTTATCTTTGTCAAGTATTTTCTTTAGCCAGCTTGGCTTGGAGTTGTCAGGTCTAAGATAGCCGATACCAGCTTTTCCTTTTTGATTCAGCTTTGAAGAGTTCTGGTCATCATACCTCACTGACTCGCAGCTGTCATATATCACACTGGCTTTGACAAAGCTCATATTTTTGAACTTGTCACATACCAGATGTGACTGAGTACTGGTTTCTCCAGCGCTGCTTTCACCAACATTGAAGCCCAAGCCAGATTTATCATTTAATGGCTTTTGAGCCTCATGCAGCTTGCTCAAAGAAACATAATACTTGGTCCAGGAGCTCATCACTTCATTTAACCTTTCGTTTTCTGCTTCGAGCTCACTGGATCTTAATCTCAACGAATCATTCTCAGCCTTCAGCTTACTAAACTCGATTGTAAACTGTCAGCTTTACCAAGTTGAACAGATCTTGGTTCCACTGAACTATTTTTCAAATCTGCGTTTTCAGCTTTGACTTCCTCGAATGTCTGAGAAAGCTTACGGTAATCTTAGACCATTTCATTTAGTGCACAGATTAGGTCCTCTCGTGTAAATTCAACATTTGAAAAATCAAATACCTCATCTTCCGAAGTTTGATTAGCCATGAGACAGTGAACTTCCTCCTGTTCACTATCGCTGGATGAAGAGCTGGTTGATGAGGAATCTAAATCGGTATCAGCGCAATTCTTGTTGCTTTCCTCAGCAACCAATACTTTTCGATCATTCTTTCGACTGGGCCTCTTATCAGCTCTTGTCCTCATTCTTCTATCTTTTGATCTTTCCTTTGATCTATCATCTTTCTTCTCTTCTCTCTTGGATCTTTCCTCCTTATTTGGCCTGTTACAGTCAGCTGCAAAGTGTCCTGGACGACCACAGTTAAGCAGTTTTGATCAGTAGTGACTTTATCATATTTATGGGCATTGCTGTAATTAAAAGAAGGGTTGTAGGATCTTCTCAAATATTTCCCAAACTTCTTAACGAAGAGGAACATCACGTCTTTGCTGAGTTGATCAGCTGTCTTGCTAGTAGTGCATGGTTCAGCGGATGTCGTTGCTGCCAATGCCTTGGTTGGTTGAGATGCAGATGGTCCTGCCTCAGATCTTGTTTCTAACTCAAACTCATAGGCTTTTAGGTTTGCGAACAGATCATGCAGTTCCAGCTTGTTCAGATCCTTGGAATCGTGCATGGCCATCGTCTTAACATTCCATTCCCTGGGCAACGCTCTCATCACTGTGAGTGCCAGCTCTGTTGCTGTACTCCTTTCCCAAGATTGTCAACTCAATTACCACATCACTAAAGCTTTCATCAAACTCCGCCATGGTTTCTCCATCTTTCATCCTAATTGATTCATATTTCTGTTGGGCCACAGTTAGCTTGTTATCTTTCGTCCCATCATTGCCCTCGCAGATTTGTGTCAGCTTCTCCCAGATTTCTTTAGCTGTGGCACAGGTTTTGATTTTGCTGAACATGTTTTTATCCAGCGTCTTGTAGAGGATGTCCCTGGACACATTTTCCAAGTTTGCTTCTTATTGTCCTCGTTAGTGTACTCGTGTCTCCTCTTTTCAACATATTCTGGTGCACCATCAGTCGTCGCGAATGCTATGTTTATATTCATTATTTTCATTGGACCATCAGTGATGACTGACCACATATCATCATCTTGAGCAGCTAAGTGCGCTTGCATTCTGATCTTTCAGTCATCATAGTCCTCCTTAGAAAACATAGGAATCTTGTTGTGAGAGGTAGACATATTGAAATATATAAATCACAAATAACAAACTGTTCAATACTGAGATAGCGCAGGCTCTGATACCAATTGATAGGATCAATATGGATCGAAAAACAGCCTTAGGAGTTCAGAAGGGGGGAAGATATCTCAATTTAAAATCAAATTTCTCGACTAACAAAAAGTGCGAAAAGAAGTCGATTAATTTGTGAACAGTTAAAGCAATAAGTAAATGCGATAATATAAAAGTTTTGGAGTCGAGAGTTTGTTTATGGAAGTTCGGATATCAATATCCTACGTCTCCCCTTCTTCCTTTTCAGGAAGGTTCCACTAGAAGATTTGATGGTTACAGGCCTTCTGCAAACACCCAATCACCGAGCCTCGCTCAAGGTGAACTCCTAGTAACACAACTTCACAAAGCAGTCGCAGCTGCTGAATACAAGTGAATAATATTTTTCTCAAACGGACTTTTTGTGGCACGTTTGTTACAGACTCAATCTAGAATGAAAAAGTGAAATACAATATGTTGAGTGTTGTAAATCTTCTAGTTTCTATACTATGAAACTCAATCCACACAGTGAACCAGAAGAAATATCTCGAAGATTTAAACGGTTAAGAACAGTGATGAAACTCTTCTTCGAGATTGAAAAACTGGACTTCAAAAGATTTAGCAATGTATCTTTCCAATGACTGTGTGAGCTTTTGAAAGATAGCGTCGATAGGAGATAAGCTCGAGAGTGATGAAGACGTAGAATAGACGAGAGACATAGAATTGGCAGAGAGATTCTCAATTTGAATTCTTCAGCCTTTTATACCCTTTGTCTCCAACGGTCAATAAATTTCGCCTAAGGAAACAAAATCCTTTTTTAATATATGTCATCGCATATCCTGCTCCACAAAAATGGTAGTCTGCGCTTTGTCAGGGCCAAATTGTCGTATATCCATATTTGGGTAAACATCGTATAACGTCCTCTGTGTACTGTGTACTATTACCCAAAATAACTTTGATATTGTTTCCTTAATTCCAGGCATTTGTACGATTCAATCGTGATCATTGATTCTTTCCAATTTAAAAAAAATGATAGCGTTTGAAGCTTTTTGTTCCTTATGCCTGAAAGCTCTTTTTGTTAAAACATTTCTTTCTCCCTTGAAGAAGATGGCTATCTCATCGCTGCTTGAAGCTGTCACAACTAAATATATAGAGATAACTGAGTATTTGCAATTTCTGCGACTTATACTGTTCCTAAGTCTGAGTCAAACACTTCTGACAACCTCAAATCTGATGTACTTTGATAGCTCTGTTAGAACATGCATCGTTTATTTAAGGTTTTGTGTAAATCAAAAAGGGAGATATTGATAGATCTGTTTTGACAGATCCTGATTATGTTTTGAATTACACAAAACCTGTTATTGTGTTTCTAACAATTCCAATTAAGTGTGCAGATTCTATCTATCGAAGAAGATGATGAACAGTCGAAGAATCTGTCCAGCCGATGGTTCGCAATATAAACAATCAGCAGTTGGTTTGGTGTTCATGGAATCGGCAGCTGGATTAGCAATGGAGAAGTCGAAAGTTGAATCAGCTGTTCGTAATCTGGCGGAGGCCAAGTTGAACCAGCTGGAGCATAGTAAACCAGCTGGAACGATGACAACCAGCTGCAAGCGCTAAAGAGCGAAGTGAACCAGCTGGTACATGTATTGAGAAGCGTGCTGGAGAAATAAATCGAAGAAGAAGATTTCAATTATAAGTACTGTTGACGAATCTGTTGACAGTCGCTATTCAAGAAGCTAAGAAGAATCGCAAGCTGGAGCTGGAACGATAAAGATCAGCTGGAGCGCTAAATGTAGATGACATCAGCAGTGACGTCATCATTCAGCAGGAAGCTACAGTGTTCAGCAGGAAGCTATCAGCAGATGAGAAGAGAAGTGACAGAGATGAAGCGACGTCGTGCTGAAGAATCAGCAGATGGTTTAGCGTTGATGACGTCATCGGTGACGTCATCATAATCAACAGATGGTTTGAGAGAGCAGTCGCAAGATATCAGCAGGTAGCTTGTACATCCAGATGCAAGAGAGAAGCGACGTCGTAGAGGAGGAAATCCAGTCGCAAGCTACTGTTCATCAGCAGATACTATTTGGAGATAGCGATAGCAAAACGATGTCGTTTACATAAGTTGATACGACAGCGTTTTGATCTTGCGCTAAAGATTCAGCAGATGCTCTTTGTGTTGAGATCCAGCAGTTGCAAGATACCAGCTGGAAGCATATGTTTAATACCAGCTGGACAACCAGACGCAAGCAACAGCAGCATCCAGTCGTGAGCTACAATGAAACAGCTGTTGTTATATATCCAGTCGTAAGCTACAGTGGATCCAGTCGCGAGCTTCAGTGTTATTGTATATCCAGTCGACTTGGATTCCCAGACGCAAGAAAAGCGGAAGTAGCAAAGCGACGCAACCAGGCGCAAAGATCCAGACGCAACGAAAGAATTCAGAAGAAGCGCAAAGCAGTAGTAGAGCTTCATCAGCAGTGAAGCAGTTGACGACTTACGAGAGTTGGATGTCAACTGCTGAGCTTAATTCAAATGGCGAAAGCGACAAGAAGTCTGCAAAAGAAAAGGACGCAAGTACTATTCCCTGTCGGTACTTTACAAGACACTTTTGAACGGGAAGAATTTTGTGTCCAACGGGATTAATTCAAACAGAGGCTTTATATGCGAAGAGAGCGCCATTGAAGAAAAGTGACTGCGTGACTGCGAGGCAGAGGCAGTGAGAGTTGTTGTTACACAGAAAATAAAATCAATAGAAGACAACAACAGAGGGAAAATGAATCTGAAGTGAAGCTGTCAATCACCATTAGAGCTTTTCCCTAGTGTGTGAGAAAAACAGAGAGTTTGAGAGCTTCATTGTATCAATCTCACACACCGAGATTCATTCACATCTATTTTGTGAATGGATCTCGAAATCGTTTCACAACAGGTCCCGTCCAAGCACGATGACGTTAAACTTGTGTATGTAGTCAGTCACACAGTTGCGGCTGTTGCGCATTTGTGGAGTCTAGGAGTTCTCACAGCTGCTGGTTGTGGGATTGGGTCTGTACACGAGTTGTAAGATCAAATCTTCTAGTGGAGCCTTCCGAGGTGGAAGAAGGGGAGATGTAGGACATTGAGGTCCGAACTTCCAGAAACAAACCTGCTGAGTATCGTGTTCTTTGTTCAGTCAGTTCAGCATTTACTTTAGCATCTCATGCATAAGCAGATTTCAGCACGCACGCATAATTCAGCACTTGCATATTTATCTTAGCATACGCATAACAGTTCAGCAGCACACAAGCACACAAGTCTCGAACAGATTTATGTTGTACATAAATCTGTTTGAGTTAGTTTTAAAATATAGGATTCAGTTCTGGTATTTTCCGCATGATTTTTAAATCATACCAGATCTGTCTCCGGTGCTCTTTATCGTGTGATTTTAAACGTTCAAGAACAACGAGCTATTGCAGCTCCAGTGTATTAGCAGCGCACAAAATCTTTTAATGTCTCTTAAATGCGCGGCTGCTGATCTTTTGATCCTAATTTTACATGGACCATCAAGCTCTGTAACCACTTCTGAAATACTGAGATCTGAAGTAACTGAGTAGATACTGTTCACAACTGGAAATACTCGAAACTTAAACAATATACCACAATCTGTTACTCAAGTCTGAATACCCTTCGCTTCTAACAACAGATCTCTTACTGTAGCTACTGAAACAAGTCTGAAGAGCTCAAGTCTGAATAACTGTTCCCGAAAGTCAACACAGATGTCAACGCTTAACTCAGAACTCTCGAAACTGAAACTATAACTTAAAAGCATGACGTCACGAGATCTGAAAGACTCAATACGTTTGTATGATGTCACGAAGTCTGAAATCTTCAATATATTTGGATGACGTCATGACTTAAGAAATCTTCTGCGACAGCTTAAGATCATTTATTAGTCTTATTTTGTTATCACCAAAACTTATAAATTTTATCTTAACACGTTTAAAATATGTTTCGAAAAGAAATGCACTATTCAAGAAGAACCTGCTCTGATACCAATTGTTGGTCCCGTTACATGGGGTACCAGATCGCAAAAGCGCTCTGATACCAATTGTTGGTCCCAAAAATGGAGGGTTGTTCATCAGCTCTGCCACAACTCACGTAGGCTCTCACACAGCCCAAGTAACAACCCCGTAGTTACGTGCATTTTGAAATTTTGACTGTTTTAAAAACCAGCACGCAACAGGGAACCAGATCGCGTATATGCAGAACCAGCTTAGCGCTAAACGAGCGCAGTGCATGAGACTGGTTCTAGCTGGTAGTTCTTACCAGCTCAATAAAAGCTCGTGCGATCTGGTTATATAAGTTCTTAAGATGCAGTAACTTAATGTTCTTGAATTAAAGTGCACCAAGATACAGATTGAGTAATGAAGTTGAAATAACTCAATCTGAACTCTTATATTTGAAAGCTTTTAAACAGTTTTAAGCGTAATAAACAAACATGTAATGTGTATGTATGAATGCGGAAAGCAGTAAAGAAAATACGCTGAGGTTTGTTTATGGAATTTCGGAGCAAACTCTCCTACGTCTCCCATTCTTCCACAATCGGGAAGGATTCCACTAGAAGACTTTGATTACAGCGACCCATCACTGCAACCCACTCCTACGACCCCCAGTCACAAGAACTCCTAGAAACACCACTGCACACTAAGCCCGCAAGCTCTGTGTCTAACAACACTTCTTTAACGTCTCACTGAGAAAGGCTACACACACTTCTTTAACGTCTCAGTGTGAAAGACAACTAGACCTCTTTAACATCTCTGTCCAAAGACTACAATGGAGAGTTTTGTATCTGATTCACTCATTTTTCTATTTCGCTCAACTCTCGAATATATGAGTGAATCGTGTGTGAGATTTACAGTGTTCGCTCCATCTCTCAAAGATAAAATCTCACACACTGGGAAGTGCTCCTATCGAGCTGGTTTGTCAATGTATTCCCAGATCTTGTGCTGTCAACTTGATTATTCTTTGAAGTCCATCATTTCTTTAGCTCACACATGAGCACTGAACCAGCTTGCACACCAGCTGCCACAGAGTGTGCAAACTTCAAACGAGCACCGCTATGTATTGTGCATTTCTCCATTTTCTGTTTTGCACTCACAACACTCTCTCCGTGTTCCATCGCTCTCACATCCTTGTTCTGCTTGTTCTCTGCTCTTGATATAGCCTTTCGTGCAGATTTGCCCGTTGGACACAAAGTTTTTAGCCGTTGAAAAGTCATCTGACACTGTTGTACTTTGTGTCATTCATCATTAAATGCTTCTGCAGGCTTTTAGCATGTGTGCACTGTTCTGAGAAGACAACACAGCACAGCGATTTGAACACTGAAAATTAGTCTGCGTAAAGTCTTGAGTTCAAATGGCTTTGCTTTTCATTTTTTCCAATTCTGCTCTTGAACTTTGCTTCTTGCTTGCTGAGCTGGTTTGACCTTAACCAGCTTGGTTCTTTGCACCAGCTCATAGATTTGATGGAAACTACTGTTGTGCTACCCGAGCTGTTCTTTACTTCGAGCTTCTCTCTTCTTATCTTTCCTGCTCTTGAGATGCTTCTAGCCAGCTTGTTCATCATACTCAGCAGGTCTCTTGTTAGAGCTGATATCTCAGCTGGTTTCCTCTCCAGCTGGTTTCTTTATTTACTGCAGTCGCATTCTGCTTCCCCGTCATAGGCATTCCACTGCCGAGGTTCTTGATCAGGTTCTCTCCCCTGATCTGGTTTACCAGCTCGGATCTATTCTTCTTGTCAAGAGCCATTGTGTGCTTGCTTGTTCACTTGGTCCATTCAGACACCTCATCCAAACTATCGGCAAACACACCTTTCTTTCACTGGTTGAGCTGCAATCCAGCACCAGTGAGTATATCCCATCTTCTATGGGATATAATACCCAGTTCAGATTCAGTCTTCCCAAGGACTGATATCCCTATGATGAACTGGTTACAAGTGCGTTCTGTGATCAGACCTGCACTTGATCACCGCACTTGTATACAGCTCTGCACTTGAACACGGCACTTGTACTCTGCACTTGATCTGCGCTTGAGTCGTTCTGCATTTCAACATTCTACGCTTGAACTCTACTCTTCTGCTTCATCAAGCTGGTGAACCAGCTTGATGCTTCCTGCGCTCTGGATTCCTGCAGAACCTGCAAGCCATCTTATGTTGGACCAGCTAGGGCGTCCCTCACCGTTCCAACTTAGATGTTCTTTGTTCGACCATCTTGGGTGTCCCCTTACTGTTCCAGCTTGAACATCTCCCTGTTTCTTCAATCAAGTGCACTGCACATCGCACAAAAGCCGTTAGTCAAATATAAGCAGGTTTTGTGTAAAAAAAAACTTAGAGTCTGATATGCAGAAACAGATTCAACAATTTTCCCCTTTTTGATTTACACAAAACCTGAATAAATATATGCAGGAATGTTTATACTTCAAAACATTTCTCCCCCTTTTTGTGGGAATCAAAAAGGTTTCGAAACTAAGTCTCCCCCTTAATATTTAAAACAAAACTCCCCCTAAACAGAGCATGGGGTTATTTTACTTTGGAAAGAAAAGCCATTTTCGAGGGACGAGATTTTGTAAAATCAAGTGCATGAGATTTTTAAGACAGGGTCTATTCTACTCAAAAGTTTCTCATTTATAAGGACCAGAGAAGCAATAGAATATTCAATTTACAGAATCTTTTCCATTTTTCCCTAAGGCTTAGTCTCGCTCCACCCTAGAGATCTTGGCGTCTACAGATCTCGCCCAATCTGTCAGCTCGTCAGAAGAGATTTTGCCGCTCTTTCCTTTCGAGAAATTGCTATGCAATTCAATAGACATTCCTCCCCCTATCCATATGATATGAGTTTTGAAAATCTTAAAATTTTGTAGCATGTACAGCCTTTCGAACGACTATCAGAGCATACATATATTTTAAAACCGTTTAAAATATTTTTCGAAAAGAAATGCACTATTCAAGAAGAACCTGCTCTGATACCAATTGTTGGTCCCGTTACATGGGGTACCAGATCACAAACGTGCTCTGATACCAATTGTTGGTCCCGAAAATGGGGGGTTGTTCATCAGCTCTGCCACAACTCACGTAGGCTCTCACACAGCCCAAGTACCAACCCCGTCAGTTACGTGCATTTTGAAATTTTGAATGTTTTGAAAACCAGCACGCAACAGGGAACCGGATCGCGTATATGCAGAACCAGCTTAGTGCTAAACGAGCGCAGTGCGAGACTGGTTCTAGCTGGTAGTTCTTACCAGCTCAATAAAAGCTCGTGCAATCTAGTTATATAAGTTTTATGTTGCAGTAGCTTAATGTTCTTGAATTAAAGTGCACCAAGATACAGATTGAGTAATGAAGTTAAAATAACTTAATCTGAACTCTTATATTCGAAAGCTTTTAAACAGTTTTAAGCGTAATAAACAAACATGTAATGCGTATGTATGAATGCGGAAATCAGAAAAGAAAATACGCTGAGGTTTGTTTATGGAAGTTCCGAGCAAACTCTCCTACGTCTCTCCTTCTTCCACAATCGGGAAGGATTCCACTAGAAGACTTTGATTACAGCGACCCATCGCTGCAACCCACTCCTACAACCCACAGCCACAAGAACTCCTAGAAACACCACTGCACAATAAGCCCGCAAGCTATGTGTCTAACAACACTTCT
This sequence comes from Dorcoceras hygrometricum, assembly GCA_001598015.1. Lineage (NCBI taxonomy): Eukaryota > Viridiplantae > Streptophyta > Magnoliopsida > Lamiales > Gesneriaceae > Dorcoceras > Dorcoceras hygrometricum. The sequence continues at coordinate 16,092 of KV005178.1, forward strand.
TTAACGCCTCAGTGAGAAAGGCTACACACACTTCTTTAACGTCTCAGTGCGAAAGACAACTAGACTTCGTTAACGTCTCTATCTAAAGACTACAATGGAGAGTTTTGTATCTGATTCACTCATTTTTCTATTTCGCTCAACTCTCGAAATATGAGTGAATCGTGTGAGATTTACAGTGTTCGCTCCATCTCTCAAATATAAAATCTCACACACTGGGAAGTGCTCCTATCTAGATGGTTTGTCAATGTCTTCCCAGAGCTTGTGCTGTTGACTTGATTATTCTTTGAAGTCCATCAGTGCTTTAGCTCACACATAAGCATTGAACCAGCTTGCACACCAGCTGCCACGGAGTGTGCAAACTTGTGCCGAGCACCGCTATGTATTGTGCATTTCTCCGTTTTTTGTTTTGCACTTGCACAACACTCTCTCCACATTCCATCGCTCTCACATCCTTGTTCTGCTTGTGCTCTGCTCTTGATGTAGCCTTTCGTGCAGATTTGCCTGTTGGACACAAAGTTTTTAGCCGTTGAAAAGTCTTCTGACACTGTTGTACTTTGCGTCCTTCGTCATTAAATGCTTCTGCAAGATTTTCGGCTTTTAGCATGTGAGCACGGTTCTGAGAAGACAACACAGCACAGCGATTTGAACACTGAAAAGTAGTCTGAGTAAAGTTTTGAGTTCAAATATTGCTTGTCATTTTTTCCAATTCTTCTCTTGAACTTTGCTTCTTGCTTGCTGAGCTAGTTTGGCTTTAACCAGCTTGGTTCTTTGCACCAGCTAATAGATTTGATGGAATCTATTGTTGTGCTATCCGAGCTGGTCTTTACTTCGAGCTGCTCTCTTCTTATCTTTCCTGCTCTTGAGCTGCTTCGAGCCAGCTTGTTCATCATACTCAGCAAGTCGCTTCATTGAGCTGATTTCTCAGCTCGTTTCCTCTGCAGCTGGTTTCTTTATTTACTGCAGTCGCATTCTGCTTCCCCGTCATATGCATCCATCTTCAAAGCTTATTTAATGAGCCAGTAGACACAAACCATATTTGAATATCTTCATAGTACTGAGCATTAATTGTGCCATTAATGCTGATTTCAGGTTTGTCTGCTGTTGTCAGATCTTAGTAGACTTTATACCAGAAATGTCAAAACATCGACTGAACCAACTCTGCGTTCTGTAAGATATACTCTAAATAGCTCTGATTATGAACAACTTTAATCCACTATAAATAAGAGTTTCACGATCTTTCTCCTTTATGATTTTCTCCATTTTCTCTCTTTATCTGTACCGTTGTCAAATATGAAATCCCTCTCTGTTCTGTACCTTAGAAACTTCTGAACGGCTTGAAATAATCGGATCTGATATATAAGCCTCTGTACTAAATGAAATTTGATCTGAGTCTGATCTGAAGAAGCCTCTGTACTGAATCTGATACATAAACCTCTGAAAGAATCTCTCGGATCTGAATTGTAAGATACGCCTAGTACAAATCTGAACAGATCTATGTCCCTGATAACTCTTAGTCCAAATCTGAACGGATCTAAGTCCCCGATAACTCTTAGTCCAAATCTGAATGCCTTATATTCAGTTCTTTATCTTGTTTTTGTTATCACCAAAACTTATAATTTTATCTTAAAAATTTTCCCTTTTTGGTGATGACAAAACGTAGCAGCTTTTGACTTAAAAAGAGACAAAAATAAATTGTTCCAAGTCTTTTCTATATATTCAATCAAATCGGCTAAGTACAAGAGTTTGTACAAGAACTGAATAAGAAAAATTGCTCAAGAAAACCATCGGCTAAATCCAGAGCTTCTACTCCCTCTTCCTCTATGCGAACCACTTCCTCTCTTAGAAGGTTCACTTTTGCTTCCACCACCTCCACCTCCAGCAGGTCTGCTTCTGTCTTCAGGCTGTGGACCTCTACTACTGTCTTCCACCTTTTTGTCATCACTCCCTCTATTAATATAGGCAATGATTTCAGAGAGCTGGGCACGAAGAGTATTGAGGCCCTCTTGTGTTTCCAAATGGAATGAAGTCAACTCTTGAGATAGAACAGCCTTTTGAGCTCCTGTACACGTTATCGAGTCTGCACCTGCTATAATTGAATCTGATCAATAGATGCTCGGAGCTGTGCAGTGACCTCTGTGAAGTCGATCGATGGAAAAACAACAGTAGGCATGTGAATCTGAGTAATGTCATCTGAAAAGTGCATACTGGAATCACTGTAAGTCGAACTAGAAGAAGTCAAACTAGAAGACGGTGAGCTATCTAAGCTTGAACTATCTGAACTGATCTCAACAACAAAGAAGTCAACAAAACGTACAACACTCTGACCGTGCTGAAACACATCAAAAATACCTGTCGGAACTGTATCTGTATCCAAATCTGAATCTATAGCAACTATGTCTCTATACGTATTGTATGTCGACCCACTGGCTGAAGATGACCAAAAAGAGAAAACTGAACAACATCTGTACAAATCTCAGCCCAGTTCCTCTAAACAATAGCAGAATAAGGTCTTCAAGAATCAAGATCTTGGACTGGTTCAGTAAAAACACAAATAGGGGGAAACGCATCCACGAATGGCCTCTGAGGTAGCTGCTTCCTATGTATAGAAGTAGATGGCATCGCTAACCTGATAGTCTTCTTATCTGCACCCTGTATAACTTTCCAGACCCGTCAATAAGAATAAGAGACCTTACCCAGCTGGTAGAAGTAACATTCGGATAAAATTGCTCATGAATTCCTCTGCTCTGGTCAACATCTCCTCCAAACGGATTTGAGGAAGATGGCCGTGTCCACTCCAGCTTATGTCGCCTCAGTTGCTCCACCAATTTTATCAATGCAAGGCAATGAGAGTCTGAAATCAAATCCAAAACTTGAAGATCAATAGTGGATGTGGGCATGCCGGATTCAAAATTGTTGTGCCTAGCCTCCAAAAATTTGCGAATCAACATCTCTCTGTATTTTACTGTTATATACAATCGCCTCTGAACAGCTATCTGTAACGAATAAGTTTCTGCCCATGTAAATATCTGGTCTTCTTTGGCGGCCAAATCTGAAACTGACTTCAATGCTGCTAAGCCACGAATACTGAAAGAATTAAAGAATGAAACTATTTCCTCTATAACGGCGTCTCGGATCTATACAAGAAACTCTATTTCTCCAGAAATCAAAGCAAAAATTTCTTTGGCCGGATCGCCCTTGATCTCCTCCACAATGGGCGCCTTCCCCTTGTCCATAGGGTTAATCCTCGGAATGGTGGCCTTGTACAAGTCCACTTCCTTTATTTCTATTCCACGACCAAATTTAATCTGAGTTGGCTCCTCAGCCAAGATAGATGGAAGTATCATATCCTCAGGGATCTGCTTCAAAATATCATCAATAGCCATCGACTCTTCATCAAACACTGATGTTTCAGTAAGCCTTAGAACCTTGCTCAAGGGTTCCATGTCCTCAGAGTCGGTAGTCTCCTTGTCTTGCTTCTCCTCATCTTTTTCTTTCTCAACTGTCTCCTCCTTATCGTTCTCCTTCTCATTTGTCTCCTCGACAGCTTTCTCCTCCTTATCTAGTTACTCCTCATCTGTTTCCTCTTGCAAAATCAATATGCGCTTGGGAGCTTTTCTAGTTTGGACTGTGGGGCTCCCAGCTAGTACCATAGATATCGGCTCAGCATCTTGTACCACCATTACAATAGATAAATCCTTTTCTTTGGGAGCGGCTCTCCCAATAGTAGTTCTTTTCTTCTTTGCAACTGGCTCGCAGTAGGAGCTGGTCTCCTCTTCACTGCTGCCTTAACCACCTTCTCCACCACTAGCTCATCCGTCACTCTTCTCAGTTGTCGACACAGATTTGTTTTTAGCGACATAAGTGCCAACAGTCTTGACAGTAAGAATTTTCATAGGTGGGAATGTCTTCGACCTCCCAAATTCAAATGTGAGGCTCCCTTTAGTAGAACACAGATTTTAGCTGCTGTTGGATCTGTGTCTACAGATCAGAATCTGAATTTTGAAATACACAAAACCTGCTGATTATTTACTCACAGTTTAATTGAGATGTGCAGGTCTGACATAGAGACGAATCAGCTGAGCAGCAGTGTAGCTGAACCAGATCTGATACTGTAGTTGAACCAGATGAGATCCAATACTGAAGCTGAACCAGATCTGATGAGAATCAGATACTGTAGCAGACCAAGATCGTCGAAGATGAAGATTGTACAGTTAGCTTAGCTGAGTTGCGAAGTAAAGAATTGAAAAACGCGATTTCGGAGGCCTAGACAAAGGAATTTGACCAAAAAGCAGCTCAGTCACGACACAGTCGTGAGTCTTGCTCGTTGGACCGTTTCGGAGGGGGTAACACTAACTAGATATGAGTAGTGCACATAACTAGTCAAAGCTGACCAGATCTAACACTGTAGCAGACCAGATCGGAAGCGAGCCGGAAAAGACAAGAAGAGAAGATCAGCACAGAACTGAATCAGATGTGAAGAGAAGATCAGCTCAGAGCTGGATCAGATGTGAAGAGAAAATCAGTTCGGAGCTGGATAAGCTAATAAGAGCAAAATCAGATCTGAGATCAACTAAAGCAAAATAAAGGAATCAGATCTGAGCTAATATACAAACAAATATGAATAAAGTCTGTAACAGATCTGAAGGATCAAAGCAGTTGAACAAACTCAGTTTGAATAAGGAAATTCAAATGACGTATTGTCACATCAGTTCACAAGAAGATGAAATGCATTAAATAGCCACACCTACCCACGTACAATAAAGGACGAAAGGTACACACAATGTCATAATGCTGTAGAAGCTTTTCAACGGATAGAAATGTGTTTCCAACGGCTATATCATAGTGGGAGGCTATTTATACAAGAAAACTGATGAAGATGCAGGATGTTGAGAGAGAAGAAAAATGGGAAGAAAAACAGAGAGGTGAAGTAGTCGACTATCAGATCTGAGGAGCTTATTGTAACAGTCGAGTGTTGAGCTGAATTTATCTTTCCAGAAGCACTTCCTAGTTGTGTGAGATTTTATATTCGAAATTTGAGCTTACACTGTAAATCTCACACACAGAGATTCACTCACATAATAGCTGAGAGATTATTAAAATAGTTGAGTGAATCACAAACCAAACATCAAATCTGTCTTGACAAGTCGAGTGTTGAGCTGAATTTATCTTTCCAGAAGCACTTCCTAGTTGTGTGAGATTTTATATTCGAAATTTGAGCTTACACTGTAAATCTCACACACAGAGATTCACTCACATAATAGCTGAGAGATTATTAAAATAGTTGAGTGAATCACAAACCAAACATCAAATCTGTCTTGACACGAAGACGTTAAACTTAGTGATTGTAGTCTTTGAAGAGAGACGTTAAAGAAGTTCATAGAGTTGGATGAACACAGCCTGAGAGCTGGTGTAGAGTCTAGGAGTTCAGCTTTGGGCAGTGGATAAGTCCCAAAGCTGATCGGGTATGCGGATCAAATCTTCTAGTGGATGCCTTCCAGATTTGGAAGAAGGGGAGACTTAGGATTTGAGATTCGAACTTCCAGAAATAAACAGTGTTTGTTTATTTACAGCTTTACGCGTTAACAGCATTCTACATAGCATATTTCGTGCAATATGTTGATTGAGATTTCGATTTTCAGAGACCAGTTCGGGTTGTTTTCCGCATGATTTTAATCATATCCGTTCTTCTTGGTGTACAATCTTTCAAGAACAATGAGCTATTGCAGCTCAGTTTTTAAAAGACCAGATCTGAGGTCAGATCTGGAACCAGTTTAAAGGTGTTTTCCCCTCCCGAAACCGTGCTGTTTTCCAATTAAATTTTAAATAGGCATCGTTTTTGTTGTCTATTCGATCCTAACAGCTGCGAACCCCTTGGCTTGCTTTGAAGAGGGAGTCACCATATCCTTCAGAATGTCGAATAAAAAGAAAAATCAGCCCAGGAGTTCATAAGGGGGGGTTGAATGAACTCCTTTGTTGGTCCAAAAAATGGGGGTTGTTCGTGAGCTCTGCCACAACTAGGCTCCACACATCCCAAGTACCAACCCCATGAGTTATGTGAAATTTGAGATTTTAACTATTTCTAAAACCAGCACGCAACAGGGAATCGGATCGCGTATATGCAGAACCAGCTTAGCGCTAAGCCAGCGCAGTGCCTGAGACTGGTTATAGCTGGTAGTTCTTTACCAGCTCAATAAAAGAACGTGCGATCTGGTTATATAAGTTCTTAAGCTGCAGTAGCTTAATGTTCTTGAATTAAAGTGCACCGAGATACAGATTGAGTAATGAAGTTAAATCATGCGGAAATAACTCAACCTGAACTCTTATACTCGAAATCTTTTAAACAGTTTTAAGCGTAATAAAAAAACATGCAATGAGTATGTATGAATGCGGAAAGCAGTAAAGGAAATACGCTGAGGTTTGTTTATGGAAGCTCGGAGCAAACTCTCCTACCTCCCCTTCTTTCACAATCGGGAAGAATTCCACTAGAAGACTTTGATTGCAGCGACCCTTCGCTACAACCCACTTCTATGACCCGCAGCCGCAAGAACTCCTAGCAACACAACTGCACACTAAGTCCGCAAGCTGTGTGTCTAACAAAACTTCTTTAATGCATCAGTGAGAAAGGCTACACACACTTCTTTAACGTCTCAGTGCGAAAGACAACTAGACTTGTTTTACGTCTCTGTCCAAAGACTACAATGATTTGGAGTTTTTGATTCACTCATTTTTCTGTTCAGCTCAACTCTCATATGTATGAGTGAATCGTGTGTGAGAAATATACAGTGTATGCTCACTCTTAAAATGTATTCTCACACACTGGGAAGTGCTTCTATGAAAGCTGATATCTATTTTCTTCCCTCTGTTTAGATCTTTTTTTTTACACACCTGTACTGCTCATCGTCTTCTTCATATAAATAGCCCTGTGCAGATTTTTCCCGTTGGACACATCTTTCCAGCCATTGATAAGTCTTCTGAAAATGTTCTGCCATGGTTGTACTTTGTGTCCTTTAACATTTAATGCTTCTGCAAACTTTATGACTTTGAGCACATGCATCCTCGTACCTGATGTAGACAACACAGCAAGTCAATTAGAACCCCAATAAACTGTCTTCGCATAAGTTCAAGTTCAAATTGCTTTGATCGTTGATCTGATAGATTCTTCTCTTGATCTATGAGATGGTTCCTGAACTCTGAGCTGCTCTTGCTCCAAGCTGGTGAACAAGATGTATGTCCTTTGCGATCTGGTTATCCTTTGCTAGACCAGCTCGGGTGTCCCCTCACTGTACCAGCTTGGATATCCTCTACTAGACCAGCTTGGGCGTCTCCTCACTGTTTCAGCTTGGACATCTTCTCAATATGATCTTGGTTCGATCTGCTACAGTGCTTTGTTCTAGCCTGCTGCTGAGCTGCTACATTTCTCTTCATCCAGCTCGCTTCTATCTCTGTATCAGCTCGCTTCCTATCTGGTTCCTGCGCAATTAGTACAAATCATTAGTAAAATAAAAGCAGGTTTTGTGTTAATCAAAATTAAGATTTTGATCTGTAAACACAGATCCAACACTCCTTCGATTTTTCTATTTCAATCCTTAAAAAACGTGTTACAAGTCTGTGCTTAACTCAAAGCTGAGAGACCAGCTTTGAGGCTCTCAGTTCAAATTTGTTTTCTCGGTTAAAAAAATAGTATGGAAAGAAACCGATTAAACAGTAAACAGTAAATAAATACCGATGCAAGTAATATAAAAGATAGAGTTAAGAGTTTGTTTCTGGAATTTCGGATATCAATATCCTACGTCTCCCCTTCTTCCTTTTCAGGAAGGTTCCAATAGAAGACTTTGATGTTTACAGCTTCTGCAAGCACCCATCACGTAAGCCTCGCTTAAAGTGAACTCCTAGCAATCCAAACACAACGCAGACTTCTCTACTTATTACAAACAAACGTATTTTTAGAACTGTTTCAAATAGCAAGCTCTTTACAGACTCTTTATTGAATATCTCAACGAATGCAACACACACAGAGTTATAACACTTCTGGTTTCTTATACAATAAGAGTATTTTGCTAATGTGAACCAGAAAGAAATCTCGAAGGTATTTCTGATTAAGAACTTCAAGGATAGTTCTTCGAGATTTGAAGAGCTGGGATTGAGTCGTAAGAAGATGAAACCTTTTCAAAGTCGTGAATATCCCAGAGAGCGAGAGAGAGTTGCAAGAGTTCGAGAGCGAGAGAGCTTTTCTGCTTGAATCTCCTCATCTATTTATATACATCCATATTCAACGGTTATTTAATGATCTAGTAGACACAAACATATTTGAATATCTACCGAGCATTAATTACGCCATTAATGTCGATTTCAGTTTGTCTGCTGTTGTCAGATCTTAGTAGACTTTATACCATAAATGGAAAAACATCGACTGAACCAACTCTGCGTTCTGTACGATATAATCTAAATAGCTCTGATCTTGAACAACTTTAATCCACATTGTCTTACAGGAATTATATGATTTAATCTCGATCTCTCTCTGCGAATAATATCAGCTTTCGCTGCTGCTGAGATCTGAAATCTGTTTCGGATCTGAACTCTTCTTTGCTCTGATCCCAAATCTGCTTTCGTATAAATAAGAGCTTCACGATCTTTCTCCTTTATGATTTTCTCCCTTTTTCTCTCTTTATCTGTACCTTTGTCAAATCTGAAATCCATCTCTATTTTGTACCTTAGAAACTTCTGAACGGAACTGAAATACTCGGATCTGATATATAAGCCTCTGTACTGAATGAAATCTGATCTGAGTTTGATCTATAGAAGCCTCTGTACTGAATCTAATACGTAAACCTCTGAATGAATCTCTCGGATCTGAATTGTAAGATACGCCTAGTCCAAATCTGAACAGATATAAGTCCCTGATAACTCTTAGTCCAAATATGAACGGATCTAAGTCCCCGATAACTCTTAGTCCAAATTTGAACGCCTTATATTCAGTTCTTTATCTTGTTTTTGTTATCACCAAACTTATAATTTTATCTTAACAACAGGAAATAGAACGAGCTTAGGTTTGTACCTTTTTATCATTTGTATAAGCTAAGTAGCCAAGAAAGCTCTCCACCCAAGCCGAGTGAGATTTTTGCAGAGCAGATCGAGCTCTTGATCTTAAGTAGAGCTGTTTCCAGAGGTATGTGCCAATAAGTATTGGGCTTTAAGTTCCGAGCAGGTCGAAACAGTCAGATGTGTTAAATTGCGTCAAATTTTAATTTAATTGAGTTGGATGTTTATTTTAAGTTTATTGAGGTCTTTTGATTTTAAATTAAGTCAAAATTGAGTATTAGATTTTAATTTGGTCAAAATCGATCTTTTGGTCAAAATTGGCTATTTGAGTCAAAATCGATTAAGTTGTCATTTTAAAAGTCAAAATTGATCAAAACTGAATTTAAATTAGTCAAAATTGATTTTGAAACTAGTCAAAATTAGACCATTGATTTTAAAAGTCAAAATTGATATTAAATTAGTCAAAATCGATTTTGAATTAGTCAAAATTAGCCTTGATTTCTTAAGCAAAAATTTAATTAAAATAGTCAAGATTTTAAAAAGGGTGAACATTCGATTCATTGACTAAGTTAAGATTGATATTTAGTATAGATGTAGTGGGCCGGACTCCTGAACCAGTTCTTGACCGAAGTAGAAAAATGTAGAAGCCCGTGAATGTATATTTAATCATATATATAGTATGCTATGTACGTAAATGTTTTAAAAGAAATGATTAAAATTACATTAACGGGCTAAGCTTTTAAACTTGCATATTTTTACGAAATGCATACATCATGGATGTTTTATGAATGTCAAAGGCATGTTCTTTTAAAAGACAAAATCGGAGGGATTGAATGATTTTTGACAACTTATGATGAGAGGATGCGAGATACCGGGCCCGTTGAACTTCTGTTAATGTATTACGAGCTTATGGATCCATGTGTTGATATCATGGTGAAGTGACAGCTTATGGATCCATGTGTTGATATCATGGTGAAGTGGTAGCATAG